>JABASD010003617.1:0-19092 GCA_019776165.1 Pogonognathellus flavescens | reverse complement strand
GGTTAAATAATATTTAAAAACACGAATTGTCTTTTTTCAAAATATTCAAACGCTGTCTGCCTCCCGATTCAAAAGTTGGCGGGCTTCTCTTTCAAACATAAGTATAGTTGACATATAGCAGCATTTAAAACGCAGTGTGATGTGCAGGCAGTATTAATACGGTAATTAGTCTAAGAGGTCAAAGGTCATGAAGAAGTTAATCGATTGACCCAATCTTGGAACTTCCAATGGATTACTACATCACGTGTACCAAGTTTGAGTCCAATATCTCATACCGTTCGTTCATTTAAGTTATTGTGCGAACGGACGGACGGACAGACAGACGCAAAAGCCATTCTTATACAAGTATCTTACGATACTTAATAAAAGTAATAATTATTTTATGTTCTTTGCTTTTTGTGTGTATGTAAAGTTTTATTTAGCAAGTCTGTTTAGCTCTATACGCTTGCATTTGTAAAGAAAAGCTCCACATAAAAAGCCGCACATACACTGCACAATATACAGATAAATGCACTTTACTTAAAACACACACGGAGCTAAGTCAGCTAAGCACACACAAAGCTATGTGGAGTTTCTAGTTTAGTTTTTAGTTTAGCGTGTTTCCCAGCAAAAGGAGACCCGTAGATTCATAAACGGAAATATTTTCCTTTTTCTCACATGTAGCCTCTGTGGCGCAATTGGTTAGCGCGTTCGGCTGTTAACCGAAAGGTTGTTAGTTCAATCCTAACCAGGGGCGATTACTTTTTGCTTTTTCTTTTCTCGCATTTTTATTACCTGCACCAGTTGTTAATGACTTATTTATTACTTGCTCTTACAGATTACACTTTATGCACTTGCTTAACACATTTTACATTTTGTGTATGAAAGGATTAGCAGTTGCCTTATATGGGTTTATGATTTCTCTCAAATATATCGAAGCCTCTGTGGCGCAATTGGCAGCGCGTTCGGCTGTTAACCGAAAGGTTGTTAGTTCAAGCCTAACCAGGGGCGGTCAATTTTTTGAAAAATGTCAATTTACCTTTATTAAATCGTATAGATTCTACGAAAAATGTTACCAACTTACTTTCCGCGAATTTTAGTGGTAAATAAGACTAGAAATATAAATGCACTCACATACTTGTAGAATGTTTGCTTTTACTTGTGTTCTTCTTTTGCGTGTACTCACGTCATTTAAGTTACCTAGTACTCTACTCGTACATTTCTTCTACAGATTACAGACGTGGTTTATGTGGTTTTGTTTATTTTGTTTATTTTGTCCATTTCAGTTATGTATGTCATTGTCATTATTTTTTACACGTTTGTATGAGCTGCTCTTGTTAAACAAGTTTACATTCAATATGAGACATTGGGACATATGGGCATGAGTATGAGACAACCAACGCAACTTGTTCAGTTTACGTAATTCATTTACTTCTTTTAGTAGCATAGTAGCATAGAATTTCCACTTAATATGTCATAATACATAATAAGATTTACTACTTTAATAAATAGCTCTTTTAGGGTTGAACAAAATAGTATATACTGTTGATGCCAGCAGATGTATGCAGTTTACTACGATGTGTACAATGACTAATGTACTAACGACACATCGTGCAGTTTGACAATGTTATTGTAAATAATACTCTTAGGACTTTTCCAACCTCGGAGGTTACTTTGTAAATTCATTTTTCTGTGACACGACACGAGGTAGTTTCACAGAAAAATGAATTTACAAATGTTATTGTAGTCATTGCTGCAGTATGCAGTATGATCAAAAGGTAACATTTCTTAGAAATTAGATTGGGCATTATGTTTTGATTTAAAGGAAAAATAATAAATAAATGTGACTCGAGGTTGGAAGAGTCTCCACTATCACATTAAATGTTTTGATGTTTTAGCAGAATAAGTTTGTTACTTTAATTGCTACTCATGCCATGCCTGGCTTTGGATGAATCTTTTTTTGGGCAAAATGAGAAAACAAACCGAAATAATTTAATGAAGGAATAGTGGCTACAGTTACACTTACAGTATAATATGTAACATTTTGCCTATTTTCATGAAATTTACAGCATAAAGAATGCATACAGAAGATTAAGCCGCTTAAAATCAACAATACGTGTACATGCACTGCAGTGAATCTAAACGGCTCATTTTTTGTTGGAACAACATACACACCAAGCGGGTAACATAAGCTGTACAGAATAGTTGAAGTACCTAAAAAATGAATTGTTACTTTTTATTCTTGTATATCCATGCATGTGCATAATTCGTTTATATTAACAAAATAAGTATAGAAGCCTCACACAGATTTCATTTCCTGTGTAGATATCACAGAACAAAGCAAATTTGAGGCATTTGAAGAGATCCTTTGAGAAAATTGAATATTACTTCCCCTTCCACATTTTGTTCCATGCTGGAAAATATGTTTTCTCCTCGAAAAGTATGAGGACCCTTTTATACAGATTGTAAAAAAAGATTTATTTAAACATGCCAATTTTAAGACCTATAAAAGAGAAAGTGTCGTTGTAAGTATAACTATATGACACAGAGAGTGCCTGCATATACAGAATCCGTCAATACAAATTAAGCTTACTTACATCCAACTGAAACTTAATGGTGTACCATTTGTCAGGTTGAATGCTGACGACATGTTTGAAGTCAACGTAGAATATCTTTCCTCTTTCTGCTGTAACTGCCTTCTTCCTGTTTGCTAAAATACATCTGTACTTATCTTTGCATCTTTGAAACTCCTCAATTTGAACTTCAACTTCGTATATTGCTCTCTCCTGATAATAAGGACCATAGAATCCGAGACTTGCGATGGAAATGCATCTGTCTACTTTAAATCTTAAAATGTAAAGTATCGAATAAATTAAGATATAAGAATAAGAGTAAAACTGAACTATGAACAACAACATGAAAAACCACTTTAAGTATCTAATTAAGATTGACATAAAAAGCTTTTGCTATGAAATATTTATAAAAAGATGGGCTAAAATCTATACCCGTTAGAATAAAAGATTCCTGAGTAGTCCCAACATTTGGAGGTGGTGATATTTAATCTGGACGCAACGTAAACCCGTTGTGCTCCTTTATGTAAATAAGATTTTTTCTTAGCTTTAAGATCCCACCCAATGACTCCAATTTCTGTCTCACTGTCTGCGACAGTTACTGTACTGGCATTACTATAAAGTGTCTCTAAACTTCGGCTTATTTCAGGATTGCTTGTTTGCATGATTTTTAATTGTGATTTCAGTAGTTGTGTTCCAATAAAATTGCAATGAGATACAAAACAGGATTTCCATGTTTATATTTGTGCTGATTCTCTTGCTTATCTTGGCAAAGGTCAGTAGAACCGGATTTGTCAAGATTTTCACTCTACTTTATTGCAGTTTACCCATAGATATGCTCAGTCGGTATTAGTGTACATTAGATAAGCACTCTTTTATGCAGTATTTCTTGTACAATTATATATCATAGTGCATATTATGCGACTTTGTGCATAGGACATGAAATGGTAAGACAGTTAGTATAGTACGATTGATTGCTGATAGTATTGACAAAAGTTTTGTTTTATCATAAAATAAACAAACATAATTATGTTTGTACCTATGTGCAATATTACACATAAAATACTACTATATATTGCCAACTGGGCCTATTGAACAATTGTAACATAAAACATAAAAATATTATAGGTATAAGGAATGGATTAACAAATTTGGTTGCTGTTTGTTTGCTACGAGTAAAAATGTGTCAATGTCAATATTAATGGGATGACGAATGCATGCCTTGTGTACGTTTTCAACCACTCACGACCATAAATATACAATTCATCCGTGACTCAGAAATGGTTTCAAATGGTTTATTTATTATAAGTTATATAAACAGCAAGTACTTTGGATAGATAGAGTATACTATAATGTAAAGCATACATACGAATGCATGCTGCACGAATCGGATGTAGATTGATAGTACATTTACATTTACAAAGTAGAATCTTTCGACATGAAAAGGTATAACTACTTATATACTGTAGTAATTAAATGTTTGTAAATCTTCATTCAAATTCGTTATTTACAGTAAATCGGAAAACTAAAGTTCTACAAACTTTAACAGGAGTTAATGAAAGATAGTTCTGGCATTTGCAAAGATCCGTTGAAGAATTCGAAGTAGTTGCTGGATCCATTTAGCACATTACATTCTCGTTTGAGTGTATTAGGGTCGCAAATCCCAGTATCGGGTCCCTATGTATATAAAAAATAAATACTTACATATCTTAATAACCATTGACAGAGATACTTGTAAATCTTTCTCAATGTCCGCATTAAAGTGGAAAGTCTTACATCCAGTTGAAAGCGAAGATTGTAATAAACATTTGCCATAATGTTGACAGGTTGAGGAAAAGCCACGTTAAACACCTTTCCTTGAAGTGCTTTAACGTTATCCTCATCATATCTTGCTAAAACCATCCCCGTTCTGAAGTCTTCCACTTGTATGGAAACATTATAAGTAGCTTCTGCTTTTTTATGTGGTCCAAAAAATCCAAGGCTGACCAAGGAAATGGGTCTGCTCACCCTGAACCTAAATGCACATTTTCAGGTAATGCATATAATTCGTACAACATTCACACGAATATAAAAACTGTGCATACTTCACAGGTAATTAACACGTTTCGTAATGTGTACAGCTAGTTTGTCATGCAATAAGAAATAGAATTTCTTACGTGTTTGTAAACGGAACACCACTGTAATTTCCGGAGTCTTTAAGATTCAGAACAAAATCCCTGAGTTCTCCCACATTGCCCCTGTCAGCAATGTCTTTGATTTCTGCCCATCTCTCTTCCGCCCTTAGACACAACACACCTCTCCTTACTGTGAGAATTTTATTGTCTCCCTCAGTTAATGACGTAAGGTTATAATTGCTCATATTTTATTGTCGTTTTGACACTGAGTTGGCTATAAACTGAATCTGTGAAGTAAAATGAAACGATAAAGTTCCAAATGTAACTAACGAGAAATTGTTTGCATACAGAGAATCGCTGTAGTTTCCTGTGAAGTTTACATGCAGAGACTAATTACGTTATCCACAGGAACAATTATTAATGAAAGGATGTTTAAACATTTGGGTGAATCAGTATGGATGTCCTAGTATTAGATATTAGTAACTTGTTCACACATTATTTTGGGGAGTAAACTGATACACTGTGATAATACATATTTATTTATGGACGAAGCAGATTGCCTTGATGGATTGGATAATAAAGTACTGTTTAAATAGAGCAATTAGATCTACAAAGTTTATTTATCTCTGCCATCATACCTAAATCGTACTATTTCCAGAACTTTGTCCTTAAAAGTCTAACATTAAGAAATAAGAAAAGTTAATAAGTTAACCTTTATAAAGTATCAAGAGCAACTCGTGGTTTTACAAAAATGCAAAATGCCATGCTGCAATTCGTCTTACATCGATGTACAAATAAACAGAAGAGATACTTTGTACTTTCAGTGTATTATATTCATTCTGTTTAAAAAGCAATGCAATGTTTATTTGTGTTGGTGTTATTTACAAGATCAAAAATCTTATTATAAACAAGGTGTGGGCATTTAGTGTGGGAACAATTCTGTAATTACTTCGTGTGAGATGATTTATGAATCAAAGTTTTTCAAGTATGTATGTACATAAACATAAAATACATGGACCTCACTGACTTCAACTGATAAAATATCAACAGATTGAAACAAAATGAGGCTAATCACCATATAGGAAACTTATATTCTGTTTTAGCAGTGCTATAGAATAATACTCTGATTAGTAAAATACATATCGTTACTGTAACTGTGGATAAGACAAGATACAAAGTATGTTGTCATTTAGAACAACATACATCATTTAGTACTGCAGGGTGATATTCTATCTCTATTTGTTATCTTTATTATCTGTAGTAAATCGCTATGTATTAATTCTACAGTTCAACCGAAGCTATTTGCAGAGCAAACATTGTTGGATGAAACCTTGGAGTAAAAGTCATAAAATCTAAAGTGAATTTTGCAATTTTTATTTCAATAGTTTGTTTCACTCACATCAGTAGTGCTTTACTAAACTTCTCAATAGAATGTTGTGACTTTGGTGTGCATTTGCGAGAATACAAATTATAGAAGACTGGTGATAAAATATTAGTTTTTAATTTTATATTATTTACAGAGATACGTTAGATAAGAAAAACGAAAAAGATAGAATCGTACATATTTTTGGCATTATGTATATGTATGGTAATGTATTACGGTTAATGACAAACTCGCAATTTGCATTTAGCTACGAAAACTAATTCAACTTGAAGTTCATTAGTGGCATTTGCTGGGAGCCAACATGAAAATCGAAAGTAACATTTTCTACACAGCATTTGGTCAAAATCTTTTCAGGGTCGCATATGCAAGTTTCTGGTCCCTAAAATTCATGAAAGAAAATTTTAAGCTTTGGTTTGATTTCACATGCTTCGTTTACACTTACAGTTTGAATTTTTCTTACTTCAAGTCGAAATTTGATTAAATAGTCCCTATATGGGGAAATGAAAATGCTTTCAGGGAATTCAATTGAAAATATTTCTCCCTGTTTTGCTTCAACTTTGTGGGCAGACTTTCCTAAAGGAATGTTTGAATAATCGTTGTTTTCAGAGATTTCAACGTAAACATTGTAAATTGCTTTATGTTCTTCAAAGGGACCATAAAATCCAAGTCCTATCAAATAAATTGGTTGGTCCACTCTAAATCTAATACAAATCAAATAGAATTACGTTCTTAATCCATCAGCAATTAGAAAATGTGACTGCATTTAAAAAAAAGTTATTTCTAAGTATAGTACATACGTATTAGTGAAACAAATTCCACTGTAATCTCTGGATTCTTGAACCCCTTTAACTAGCTTCAAAATTTCTTCTAGAGTCACATTTTGTTTGTTTGCTAATTTTTTCAATTCTTTCCATTTACTTGAGATGCTGAATAACTCTAAACACCTTTGCACTGTAAATATTTTTTCGGCATTGTTATTACTTTCGTCTTTTGCAAATTTCTCACTTCCTTTAGCTCCCTTCATCATATACGTTTGCTGTTAGTTTTATGTTAATGTGTTGTGAACAGTAAGCATATAAGTTGGACTTTGTAAGTGTTTTGGGCTGCCAAATGAAGTGTGTGCAAAAATTATGACATCTAAGTCAAATTGTTCTACAAAGCACGAAATGAGAGCTTAAATATTTCATAAATGTATGTTTACTGATTGTTAGTTACTTAGGCCATAGGCGGAGAATTATAAATTATACCATGTAATGTGATACATTGTACTATAATTCGTATAGGTAAGTAGGTACCATTATGTTTACACAATATTATCTTTCAACCGGAAATATCATTCTCATGGTACATTAGAGATCACAAAAAGATAGCGCTTTTAAGTACCGATTAGGTTTAAAAGGAGAACTTAAAAGGCAAATTCACTATACTTACTCACAGCGCACCAACACAAACACACTATACCTACACTTTTCTGACAGTTAACTACATATTATACTAATAATATGCAAGTACAGATTTCTAACATTAGTCTGAAATAAGCCTATAGGTAAGCCTATCAGGCAAATAATTTTACAATTATGAATGGTATAATATGTTATGATATGCTCATAATATCGTAATTCTATTAGACTCAGATAACAACCTCTCTAATAACAAACATACTCAGAACACTCACGATAATGCTCACGAAATACAGATGAAACACACAAATGACACTTCAGCCAAAACTATTTTCATAGGAAAGGACAATCTATACATATTCTATACTCAAATATTTATTGAAAATTTTATTCGTACCTTTTTGCCTAGAGTCTGAAAAGAATCTGCTGTGGATATAGGTAGTAAGTATATTTATTGTTACCATTTTTCGTGTTACAATTGGATCAGTGAAGGCAGAAACCCTGTGACTTTAAAGCTCATTTTTCATGAGCTTCTTTCAACATGCTAAGTAGCGTGAGCAAGGTTGAAAAAATTTAAATTTTAACAACAGCTTAAATGCTTTTCCTAACAACACGCAGTCTTTTAATAAGCCTACGATCCTTATCTATCTTTTATTTACATTATAAACTACGCAATTCGGTAATGTAAATTCATAAATGATAAATACAACCATTGAAGTAAAATGCTAGGGCTGATTAGGTGATTAGGTTTTAGTAAAAATGTTAGCAATGCGCTGGTTTAGTAAATATTTAGACGTTTTAATCCCAGAATAACAATCAGAAAATATTTTGGACTTGCGAAACAAGATGCTAAGTTATCATGACTGGATATTCATGCTCTCATACTCTCAGACAACCATTCTCTATATGATACAGCATTACTATCAAAGGATCCAGTCTTCCGACCCAATGAAAGTTTTATGTGCAAGCTTATGTGTAAAAATAATTACATTTACTCAGAAAACAGTCCTACTATACTGCAAAAGGTAGGTTGCAGATTATACTTGAACCTACAGACAAGATCAACCTGGTCTGTCTTTGTAAATATCTCTCCTGGGACTGTACACGGTGAATTGAGTGAATGTGTTTATATTTTAATTGGCTATAGTGTAAATTCATAAAATGAGATGATTTTGATTTTTTTCTACTATAACTGCTCTTGGGATACAAGAATCAAAAGCAAAACACGAGAAGGAACTTTTAAGTATCTAATTAAATACTGGTAAACTGCAAACATTTCTTTATTCAATATTTTCAGACAGTAAACAAAAGAAACATTCATTCTGAATTGAAAAATTAACTAACTAAAGTACAGCTTAATTCTATCCTGGAATGTTCTGAACTGTATTAAGTGTATGTTTATAAGTATTATTTTTTACAAATATATGTAAAGATTAAATTATTGGCTACAACAATTTGCCCGTTTCAGACAGGTAAGACTAAGCTAGAAAATTATTTCACTAAATTACACCATATTATCACATAGGTATAAGTACTAATTGTAAGTACACAGTACATACGTATACGATACACATCTTATATACGTAGTATACATATGTTTATATGTAAATTTATACTTCATATTACAATCTGTATTATTTTTCTAGGCTGAGTTAATAATTATGATTTTCTAACTACGGATATAATATAGGTATAGGTACAATAATGACAATGCTATATTTCTCTCATATATTTTTTCTGTGACTTGAATTCAATTTATAAACAATTACTGTTTGCAGGTATAATTATATATACTAGGCTTGCACAAGACTTGTATTAGAATTGCACATGGTGAGACAATTAAGACAAAGTGATGAAGGATTTGGTATGTGACACAAAGAGTTGTGGTGCTTGAAATATAAAACAGAATTAATGATGCGCGTAGTAAATTATCGGCATTTGTTTTGATCCTGTTTGAAACTGCCATGCAAGCTCCGGTCCAGCAAAGTCTCCCACTTCTGTCACTAATTTTTCTATTGGACAGAAAGCTGTATCTGGTCCCTATATGTGGAGAGTCAAAAGGATATCAAAAATTATATATCTTGCCACTAACGCATTAAATAATTAAAATGAAACAACTCTTACGTTTAGTTCAAAATAAATTGTATAATTGACATGCGATGGAATCGTAACAGGATAGTCCAATAACACATCGAAAATCTTGTCATTATAAGCCTCATAGACGTTTTCGCATTTTGCAACACTTTGTCCATTGCAATTTTCCACTTGTACGGTTACTTCGTATTTCGCAGATTGTTCGTTGTGAGGGCCGAAAAATCCCACTCCAAGCAGAAGAATATCCTGATTAACACGAAATCTGTAATAACCAGTCCAATACTGATTTCACTGCAAATACACTTCAATGTCCTTTGAAAAAGAGAATGCATAATTATTTACAGACATGTAAAACAAATTCACTCACACATTTTTATGTCTGACTCCTGAATAGCTTTCGCAACTTCCAGGCTTTGACAACATGTAGTTTCTGAAGTCATCAAAGTTCTCCATTGTTCCATATTGAATTTCGTCTTTGACCTCGGCCCACCGATCCCGATGAGTGTAAGGTCCTCTAACTACCCGCAACATTGTGCTCGAAGGACTTATAGGACTACCCATGGTCGTCATGTTTCTGTGTTAAGAGTTTTTGAGTATACGTATGATATAATGAACCTGTAAGGTTTCCGTGTGTATTTACAAGAGACTCTCAAACAGATTTGAATAGAATTATGTGATGTGGTTGACGTATGTGAACTTTGTGAAGTCGAATGAAAGTGAATTACTTTTAAAAGGAGAGTTGGTCCATTGAATCTGCTGCTGAGTTATGGTTATTGACTTTTATCTTTTCTATGAAAGTGCAAACCCATTTCTGACGTAAGGTAAGGGTGAGTACTAGGTATTCATGTCGCAATGTTGGTATTTAGTTCTTTTTTTATAAATATTAAAATATTTCCCTTCCCACTTCCGACTGCTAAGGTTTAGCTCTAACATTGTTGTCTCATACAAGGAAAATTTAGGTCGGGAAGAAATGTCTAACGCATGTAAGACGAAGACATGCGTATTTTGTATAATAAATTCTTATGATTAAGACTACGTTTTTAGTTGTGGCCGTATTTGTGTGTGTTGACTCGTGGCACGCTGATTTTAGCCACAACTGATATGTCCGCAGTAGATTGGTATACACAGTAGATAGGTCCCATAGCATCATAATAATATTATAAGGTTTAGTATAGTGTTACGATCTTTTTTAAACAAGGATAATTTTATATTATTTTGTATGAAAAGAATTCTTGGAATTTTTTGCAATAGATTGTTTTGCTTACACTTATTTGTTACAGTTTATGATTGTCATAATTTCAAGTTGATGTATGGTATGTAATACTGTAAATATTGGCATTTGCATTGGTATTGGGATCTTCGATTTCCACAGAGACATTTTCTGCTTGTCTCTCATTATGAACAACACAAAAGTTTGTACATGGACTCCTCAGACATGCAAACTAAACAGAACAAAACAAAATGCCCATTGTTAGAATTTCTTGTAAAAAAGTGTTTAAGAGTTTAAGTAAATACACTTAGCTCAGTGAAATCGATGCTTCATATACTCGTTGCAGTGTAGATAATATGTAGTGCATAGAAAACTGTATAATGATGGCAGTGGAATAAGTAATGAGAATGATATCACTTACAGTTGGTAAACAGCTCGCAAAGATGAGTGAGATTTTCTGTTGGAAGTTCTTGGTTAGTAAGCAGTAGAGAAGCGGATTAATAACAGAATTCAAATGCCCTAAGAAAACCGTAAGAGGAAAAAGTTTCTTCAGACTTTCTTCGTTGGAATTATTGTCGGGTGGTTGGAAATCCTGTAGGAGGTTCAAAGAATTGTATGGTATCCAGCATACCATGAACACCAAGGGCATCAAAAATAGAGACTTCGCCGCAGAGCGCCTTCCCTACAAATTGCAATATTTTCTTTTGTAAATTATATAGCAACTCTTCTCTTTGTGTAGGTATATTATATATACATACAATATAGGTATGCATGCACAATTCCTTTACTAGAATGCAGTATAATTAGTAACTTATATAAAATATCGAATTTTAATTTACTGCATGAGTATGTATAGAACGCACGAGGTTTCTGGCTGTAGCGTCGGAATTTCTTTGGTGATCACTTGTGTACAAATACCATCCAGACGAAAAATAAGCTGTAAACGGTCCAATAAACATCAATAGATAGTTTATATAATTGCATAAATCAGGATTATGATTAATTAAGATAATTAGACAAAATGTGATAGAGCATTTGCGGCTTTATGCGTCTTATATTAACATCAAATTTTCTGAATAGATATGTAATGTGATACGGAATGCAACTCCAAAAGCGTAATAAATCATAACCTTTTCAATTTTATACTAATGACTACTAATTGGATATTTGCAATAATGCAAATACCTATGCCAATGCAAGTGCCAATGTTATAATGAAATTGCCAAACATTTAGGTAGTATTGTTCATGCGCCTTAACAGCCTTTTTGAACCCTGCAGTTTTCATTAGAGAAAATAAAGCTATGATAGGATTTACTTATCAATAATCAAATAGTTGCTCATGCAAAACCATTTTCTAAAAGTTATTGTGAATTACAAACTTTAGTCATTTTAAGTTCCATTGAAAAGGGGGTTGCACAAAAATGTCATGCTCACAATGAAACAATTACATTTATATGCTACTTGCCTGCGGTGATGATAATGAATGGTAAGCCGTACGATACGATGAACCACGTTACATCAAATATACGACGGATTTTCATATTTGTAAGATCCTGCCAATATTATTACATAAAATGGATATAAAACTTGTTAACTGTTAACATCTTTGGATTGCATTAGATTAGACTGTATACGTACCTCATAACAAATCACGTATTCGTCCAAAATATCTATAGATGAGTCTGAAAATATTATGAAGCTATGTGTTGTGCGAAGAATTGCTATTGGCATGTTTTGTGTAAGAGCGAGAAGCCATAAAGAGACGATCCACTAAAAAAAGTAACAATAGTCATCAAATTAACAAGTCCAATTATTATTCTGTTTATATATAAAACAAAACAACACGTCTCATGCACGTGTAATTTTCCCTCTGCCATGCCGTCACAACTGTTTAGCATCGGTCTCATAAACTTCACGTAATTACGTGACGTTTGTGAACCCGAACATTATGTAACAGACTTAAGCGTAGTTATGTAGCGAGTAAATTGAAATGTATAGGCAGTATCAATGATTCGTATGTTTTATTTCGTTCTCCTCCGTCATCCGGCATAACGGTGTATACATCAGTTTTTCTGATTTAAAAGCGCTTTGTTACAAGGCCGTAATCCCCCCGGGCCCTGGAAAAAGGGGTTGTTTGAGGTGGAAGGCCAAATCAGCCTCATTTTGCAGTTGATCCCCCCTCCCCCGTAAGCTGCTTTTTTAGATCGTGACCCGTAAGCCAAATCCTTAATATGGCATTATTTTGCTATTTGAATGCCAAATATTTCAGTACGAATGTGAATGTAATGTAATTAACATTTAACATTTAACAAACAATATCATGGAGAAGAAATAAATGGAAAAAAACGTGACACATACATGTGCATCAATAATGTTCACGGTTCACATCATTCAATTAACCTTGAGTAACAATGGTACTATCTAATGTATCTGTATGTATCCCTAGTTGATAAATATGTAGAACATTATAAACACATTGGTAATCTATAACTACAGCCTGTAGCTTGCGTGGGCTAAAGTTCAGTACATCGATGTAACTGAATCTTTAGTGATTGTAGATGAAAAACGTTTTTACAGAACACAGAAAGTTATTTGCGCTTGTAAGGACTCGAGTTGCGACGCGATGCGAAAAACTTTCACCGACAACTATTTGTTCGCTGTATCAATGTCCAAATTAGTACGATACTTGCGAATATACTTAACCATGGACAGCTACATGGGTTTTAGGCGCGACATGACTTAGCACAGACATAGACCTGTCTATGTAACAACGTGCACTTGTATGTCATGAACTTATCAATGCACTGGTAGAAAACTCACCTCCAGTTATCTTTTGTCTTTTGGAGTTCATAGTGTACGGTTAAGCCTAAAACATGTAACTCGAAATGGAGATTTCTAATAAAGCAATTTGAGTAAGAAGACTTACACAAATGGTTTTCTTCACGGTGCAAAATATTTTGTGATGAATTGGGTTATTGATCCCCTGCCACCTAAATGATAAAAATATCGTTGTTACAAAATCTAAATCTGTTACTATTTTGTATCGTAGAATTTAGATTCGAACCTGTCAATGCTCATGGCAGTTATGGTGTAGATGCTTAACGATACCGCGACACCTGAAACGTACAATAATATAAAAAGTAAGTTCTGGAATGAATCCGAATCTACTGTGTTAGAGAATGAGAGAATGTTTACGGTGAAAGCGTAGGTGCATTTAATTAATTTTTACATACGCAGTATTTATTGTTGTGAAGCACTACAGGTGCAGCTAAAACTTTCTTCCATCTTATACGAAGCTATAACTATGCATGCATAATGTTTGTGAACATTACCTTGAACGTAATGTGTAATTCTACACATGGAGTTTCCCAAGTACCACTGCGTACTTACAATTTGAGCAGCAGCTGTTGGCATTGACACAAAAGTCACCATAAGATCTGCTACAGCTAGGTTTACCAAGAAGAAATTCCCTGAGCTACAATCAACAAAAATATGCAAACGGAGATTATAATCAATTTATGTGTCACTCGAATGTAAACGCTCTGCTGATCTATTTCAAGTTTATCTTCATTCAATCTAGCACTTCGGGAGCTTCCATGTGCTGATAACTCAAAGTATGTATCTACACAAAATCACCAGCGCATATGATCTACTTACTCTACGATACGTAGCATGTAGTGAAAGCGTACATAATGTTCCTTTGTAAGTGTGAGATGCCATCATAAGATGTGTACCATTATTTACACATGTCGTTTCGGAAGGAGATAAAATGAAATTCTAAGAATTGCTGAAGAATTTCATTAGCAATGGTGTTAGTTCCAGTGTGCAAAAGCCTGCCACTTACTTATTGTTAGTCTCACATCAGGAAGATGTTAAAGGGATTTCAGGGTTGAAGAAAATCAATTTATCCGAATGAAGGAATTCTTGATTTGATTTGATGCTTGTTGAGTAATCGGTTCTCAGAATCTCAGAATCTTATATATAAAAGTAAGAAGAACACAAAAAAATTCGTATTGCGCTTGTAAGTAGTATAAATACATTTTACAGTATATCAGTATGCCTCTAAGAACTGTAAATTTGTCAACATGTAATTCCAATTGCCTCCGGATAAGCCTTAGGTGCAGATGGAAAATTCTTCTACTCAAACAGTTTTACGGTGACCTTGTGCCACCACCACCGGTTCGTTTTACCATGCATGCGGGTCATACAATAAGACGTGATATCAAAATAACGAAGCAATACGGACGATTGTTAGAATTACAAATGGTGAACTGTGTGAAATTGATTTACAACATGCACATACCAACATATATAGTAAGTAAGTAATATGGTAAGTGAGTGAGTAACGTCTTTCTAAAAGCAAAGATCAATTCACGTCTAAAGATAAACGGTTGCTGTGTGCGTAGCAGGTGTACCTACCTATAAAACAAACATTTTTAGCAGCTCTACTAAGCAAGTGCCAAGTGGGAGAAATTCCATTACAAAGTGTAAACTAACTCACACTTTGTCACGATTACAGCATGAGAGTTTGAAGATTAATGAATGAGCCAGTACTTGAATTAACTCAACTGACAATCATAATAACAACAAATACACGAATCTATCAGGTGTCTATATATACATATATTTACACTCAAACTATCATGCTGTAATCGTGACAAAGTGTGAGTTACATAGTTTACACTTTGTAATGGCACTTGCTTAGTAGAGCTGCAAAATAAATAGTGAACTATGGCGAAATAATCTTTCAATATGCGAAATCACAGCACTTTTATTTGATCCGAACTCCGAAAACAAGCAAATGCATGAATGTGCATAGAGACACTCACACACTTTCTTAAATACACATTCTGTGTACGCAAACCTATTCACAATTCACAGTAATGCAATATACCCTTCGAGAATTGCATTGTAGTCAAGAATCGATATTTTGTAGTGTACACAGGTAGCATCTTAGCACATCCAGATAGTTGAGAATGAAAATTGGAGGTCTTCAATTGTAAATAATTATGATACAAATATGTTTAAGAGTAAGAGTAGGGCTAAATAGAAAAAAACGTGATCAGTTAAAGAAGATTGGGACAAGATAAGATATCTGTATAGGGATGACGTGAGGTTAGTCACACACAGAGTTGGGTTGAATAAATCAAAGAACCAAAAAGGTTGGGTTCAAAGGAGCAAATTGAAATAGGTTAAAAAATGTCTAAATTTTGGGGAAGAAAACTGCAGATAGAGACGAAGTTGAAAATTAATTAATTACCTTCTCATTGATGGATTTTTCCAAAACACGTAAACAACCAAGATATTTCCAAAGAGTGATGTGATGATCAGAATAACATATAATGTTACAAAGCTGATAATACCCACTTTGTCGTTATACACATTTAAACTCTCAAAATGCCTTTGGATCACTTCACGGACATCCGAATCTGAAATATTTATGGTGATGTTGTTCACTGTACCCATTATTTATCTATTATTACTATCACAAGATTTGCTTTCCACTGTAGAAAGAGTTGATACTCGTCCGATGAAAACCGAATGATGAATCACTTATTCCTATGAACTAACGCAGCTTCCACATGAAAATCCACGTCCACAAAGCTTCATGTGTTTTTTCCTGCGCTGCTCTCTACTAAGGAAAAAATCCTCTTTCTTCCTGTTGTCAGTTACACGGAGCACATGAAAAACGGGGCAAATAGATAGGAAAGAAATTGATGGAGTAGATTAGAGCATGTTATGTTATAACAAGGTACGGTCATACTAGACATCACGTCTCAATTACAGTTTGTGGATGAAATTTCAGCAAAACTGACCAGAGAATTGCTGAATATATTTTTAATTATGACTCATGACCGCACCTTGGAATACAAAATTCAATTTCGTTGTATTTAACATACACCTACACACATCCTATAGTTTACTAATAGAAAGTTTTATCCTAGGTCATAGACTGAAGGACTTTCTCTGAAGGTAAATAAACAAGTCGCAGAGAGAGACGTATTGTTTCCTGTACGAATAAATGAAACAACTGTATGTTACAAGTTCCAACGAGCTAATGGCCAAAACCATGAACACATGCGCCCTTTTATAGCTCCCAGTTTCAATGCTCGAATTTTCTAGTCTAGGTATCAGGATTCCAGTAAAATTCTCTGCTAAGAATAAATGTATATAGAAATTTGTAAATCTCTGGAACTTTCCCCTTTCATTTTGTTAAGGACTCCATAGCTCATAACTCATTTTATCCTATCAGGATGTAGTTTCCATCTTGGAAACTACTAGAATGTTCCTAGTGATATTCACTTTAAGAGTCAATAAGTGAAATCTGTTTGGCTTCATATTTCCTTTATAAAGTAAACATACAATAAGACGATTGAAGCTTCATCTCTATTATTACGTTACCCATTTATCGCCACTCACTCAGGCGATATAGGCGAATGTTTTACAATTTGCCGGCACAACGATGCAAAACAACACCGAAATCTCTTTCCGCATAAGAAAAATTCCAACAATAGATATCTAACCCAGTCAAGCAAAGCATTACTAACAGTAATAATATGTAATCTGTCAGCAATATTACCAAATAAGAATAGAGAACGTAAATAACAAGTATGAAACCTACCTTTATGCCACTAAATGAGGTACTTTACAGACACGTGATAGGCGAATAACAATTTATTTTTGTCGTACTACTAACTGCATTAGTACATTTGTAAGAGATTGCAGCAAATCAAAGCGTTTAAACAATTATAGAAGCCAAGAAACTCAAAGGCATGAACAACAAAGCAATAATTCACATCTTTCACTTGAGTCGTGTCTCGAGTGTATACATAGACCCAGAAACTAAAGCTTTACAACGAAATGAGTAATTCAACATGTCGCCACATACAAGCTTACTATCACAGAAAATTACAAAGCTGACATTTCTGTTTGTGAACCGAGTGAACTGCTTGATTTACCCCAAGCAACGTTTGTGGTATTTATTAATTAGTTACTGCCTTTCGCAAGTGAAAGTTCTGGAAACAAAAGTAATCAATCCTGCTTGAAAAGGGCTAAATGTCTTTGTTTGTGCGTTAAATTGAACCAGTAATTTAAATTCGAATGCAATAGGTATGTATACATAGGCACTGAGCAAATAGTAAGGAAGAAGACAAATAAAGAAAAGATAGAGGCAAAATAAAATGCAAACGAGCCCACCCAGTCGACTTTAAGTTCAAAGTTTCTGAAATTCCCATTATAGTTGAGCACACACTTTAATCTAATTTTCGAAAGTGCTTCTTTAATGACTTTTTATGGCTATCTATTGTCAGTGTCAGTGTTACAAATGACAGTGTCTTCATTTTCACTTACAATACGTTTTCTTGCCTAAAACCAAATACTTCGGTAAGTACTACAGTTAGTATAGAGTTACATTATCACAATGGATATATGCTACCCAGATATCTGCGAAAACTTATTGCAATAGAAATTTAAAGAGATCTTACAAAATATTTTCTTAATGTGAGTGTGCAGCGACAATAAAGCACGCTTGCAATTCGGTGATGCAAAGTTCCGTGTTAGCGGTTAACGATGCCGAGCAAAGGATTCAGAATCTGCAGTAGCAACAAGTTATAAATAGCTGACATTATCTCGATCATTATACTAATAGCACTTTCCCTAATAATACTATAGACAAGAGAAATGAATGTTGAACCTGTTATATTTCCCTACTTAACGATGAAAGTGGGTCTTTTATATCCGTTTACTTTGTATGGTACCCTTTGTGTCCTATTCTAATTATTTTCTCCACATCTATGGGCATCAACAACAAAAGGAGGTTAAGAGGACTGCAGATTTGTTGTTGGTGAATACAAAAGATTGAGTCTGCTATGATTTTTATTTGAAAAGTTGCATTGATGATTTGCAAGGCAATGGTCTTAAATTAAGCGTCTTGAGTCAAAGCAATATATGTTTTATTTGCATTCTTATCCGTATCAGTAGTATTTGTATGCGTATATAAAATTTTGCAATTAAAAGAAGGAAATTATTAGCATGAAAAATTATATAACCTGCATTTACAAACAGACGTTAACGAGCTGAGTTGTAACCGCCCGCAGCAAAAAAGAGAGAGAAATCTCAAGTTTGCTTTCTTTATTAAGTAGCGCAAGCTACTTTATAACAACGGTGTATACGTCTGTCCGTCTGTCCGTCCGTCTGTCTGTCTGTCTGTCTGTGATCGCTATAACTCACGAACGGATAAATACAAATCGTTCAAACTTCTCAAACGTGATCTCTGGGTCACAAGAAAGATCCCTTTGAAAAATGGAGTCAATCGGTCAACTACTTCATCATCTTTGACCTT
>JABASD010003616.1:0-19093 GCA_019776165.1 Pogonognathellus flavescens | reverse complement strand
GTACACAAAATTTGAACGATTTATGTTAATTCGTTCTCAAGTTATCGAGTGAATAGACGGATAGATAGACAGATAGATACACAAGAGAATCTTATAATATATCGTTCCGATACATAATAAAAAGGGGCGTATATAAGTATATAGGTTCTCGGGGCTTGAGCCTCTCTTTCCAATTCCGGAAAAAAGAGGTAGTGTGACAAAAATTCCAACAAAGGCAGTAAAACCAGTTCTTTTCCACTGACCCCCATATTAGCCTAACGAGCGTGAGCCCCCCTTTTGTGAATTCTGGATACGCCCATGGAGTAATGCTAATCACTAAGGCAAATTTTTGCATCCTGATTCTTGAGTGAATTCGCTTTTAACATAATTTTTAAATTGTATAATTTCAGGTGCAGTTTATAATGATAGCTGGCCATGCATTCCAGCTTTTGTTCATCGAATGTAATTATCCGAAAGCCTTTGTGTGGTGGATCGGGAGTCACGGTGTCCTCTTTTTATTCCTTTTCTCCAGTTTCTACACAAAAGCTTACTTCAACCAAAACGTAAGAAACTACGAATGAAGATTATCACTTTTTATTTACGAAACGTTATATCTGTTCTAAAATGGACTATGACAATAATGTTATTATTTTGGTAATTCTGGGAGGTGCCTAATGATTTTTATTTTACTTTTTAGCGAAAACCAACGAAAGAGCTGCATCCACCAAATATATGCATGTTAGATGACAATGAAAAAGATACTAATAGTTTGATGAACCACCTGGTGGACAGTAACTCGAATGGAATCGACTTGCGCCAAAGAAAACAACTAAAGGGACACTAAGAATACTCAAATTATTATTATTTTAATCAAATACATATACTTAACAATTAATTCACAAAAAATTGCTTTTATAATACTCGGATTTATTCCCAAAAAAACGGTAACTAAAATGAACACGATAAAATTAGTTTTCATCTACTGCGTAAAACGTCATCTTCTCTGGCTGAGCTGGCACCTGCAGAAAATACAAAGTTCAGTCTCATCATGTAGGAAAATAGGAAACTTGCATTGCATCATTGCATTATAGTTAAGCTGACAGTACACAAAATTAGTTAAACTAATTACAATTAGCTTTCACCCTTAATAAAAATTTATTCTTACGTTCTGCAAACTTTTGTTGATAATCGTGCTAGCCAGGAAAGGAATTAATTCAAAGGGGTCTCCTTGGCGTTGTATACTAACTTGGGGACGGTTCTCCAGCAATTTCTCAAGATTTCGTGGGATGAGTACTCCTGAAATTCAAAATTGCATTCACAAACTCAAACTCTTTCAAATTCAAATTAAGTCAAATCGAAAATTGAATACAAGAAAAATGTGCAGTACCTGTAGAAGGATCGACTTGTTCACTGAAGGGCTGCTGTCCCGTGTCATTACTACTACCAACTATTTCTCCAGAATGCGGAAATCTTTCTGCCGTCAACAGCTGCTGCGACCCGAAAGAATTTATATTATTATTTTGTCCAGGGGAGGACTCTGTGGGGTAGTGTGGAGCAATTTCTGAAGAAAGTGCAGGAAATTTCTGTTGCTGAATGGCAGTGACAGTTGAGTTTGATAAAAGCGTAGCGTGTGAGGATAACGTTGAAGATGACACATTTGCTCCAGTATTATTTCCAGCCGTTGCACCACCACTGCTCTGTATTTCTAATTTAACATTACCGGACATAAACTTATTGCTACTGTTATTATTACTACTAAAATGTTTCTGCGGGGGCGTAAAATTATTCTTCTCAGGGTAAACATTTGCATTCCTTCCAACAACAACATTATCGCAACTTGAGAAATTCTGTCCGTTTCCTCCAGTCGTTCCATAATAACTACTATATTTCACAGTTTGTCCATTCACATCATTTGCGGGAGGGGGCGGCGGCGGTGGCAGTTGGGAGTGGTTGCTGAACGACGGGGAAGGGTTGTACTGTGGATAATACGAAGATGCCGACGACGAAGAGGATGAAGAAACAGCTGGGGGAGGATTGCTATTTACTTTAACGTTATTACTACTGATAGACCGTGCACAAGGGTTGTAATACGAAATTCGGGGGTAAACGAGAGAATCGTGTTTGTCGTCTTTGTCAAATGAAGACGAAGAAGAAGTCGAATGTCGAGCATGTTTCACTTTTGAAGGTCGATCTCGTTTCTCGTTTTTCTCAGTCAGAAAGGACGAAGAGGCCGAATGAGAAGATTTTCTTTCTTTTTTCGGACTTTTTCGCTTTTCTTTTACCCTTTCTTGACTTTCGCCGTCTACTACAAACGACGATGAGGATGAAGACAAAGAAGATCGCCTTTCCTTTTTCGGACTTTTCTTCTTCCCATGAATGTCATCTCCACCACCACTCACTGAGGATTTCTTTTTATGGTGTTTTTCAGGTAATACTTTTTGTTTTGACAGCTCCGGCATTTTTCTTTCGGAAAAATCCTTTTCATGCAGAGATTTCTTCTTCGAAGAAGAAGAAGAATGAGAACCATCGCTGTGAACTGACGTTGATGAAGATTTCTTTTCAGAATGAATGGATTGTTTCGGTTTGCTGGATTTATTCCCGGGAAAAAGTTCTTTTTCATACGGGAGTACTTCGAACGACTCTGAGCCCACAATTTCTAAAATTTTTTCTAAATTCTTTTTCTCTGAACCGTCGGGTTTTTTCATGTCGATGCAACTGATCGCGCCTGCGAAAGATGTTGTCTGACCATTCTCAACCTCAAGCTTCGGTAAAACGTCGGAATATTTAAACTGGTTTTCATGCGTTGAATTTTTGTTATTATTTTCAGGAGTCTGGAGCAAAAAGTTTTCAAATCCACGATTCAATTCTTTACTAGGGGTTTCATAATTACTTTTAACCCACAACAATTGTTTTGACGAATCCTTTTCTGCAGGGGTTGAGGAGGAGACTTGACTTGGGTCGTCTATTGAGTGACGTTTCTTCTTCTTCGGAGATTTGACTTTTGACTTTGTTTTTTGTTCATGGCATTTGTCTCCGTCTGACTTCTCCCGATTCACCACCGCAGCAATACAAGCTTCAATAGCTGTGGGGGAACTTCTTTTTTCTGGAGTCATCAAATGAAGTCTGTCCACACCGCTTTTGATTTCTTTGCTGGGAGTGTCTTGAAGTGACGTCCAATCACGCAAAGGATTCTTTCCTTGCTGAGAATCAATAGAAAGCCTGTGTTTTTTATTAGGAGATTTGACTTTTTTAATTCGGATTTTTTCAATCGGTTGATATTCTTGATCCTGTTGATGACTCCTCACCACGTCTGCAATAACTGCTTCAATCGAATGCAGATCTTTCCTTTCGGTGGTGTACAACACTTTATCCTGCCCGCTTTTCATATTTTCATCATTCAAAAGTGAAGCAGCAGTTTCATGCGTATCTGAGAATTCTTGTGAAGTCATTTTCTCTGCAGAATAATTCGAGTTTCCATCCAAAGAAGAACGTTTTTTGCCACCAGACTTGATCTTTTTACTTTTCTTTTCCCCGTTTGCTGCTTCTCCGGTTGTATTTGAGCTTTCAAAGCGAGCTTTCTTTTCAGGCGATCCTTCACCCGGAATTCCATCCCCAATTTCGCTCTTCTCATTCACATTTACTTTGTTCACACCTTCCTCGCCCTCTTCTTTAACCATAGACTGACTGCAGTTGAAGCTTGACCCTTGAGCTGAAGATTCGTCATTTTCACTGCCGGCTGTATATTTTAATAAAACATCTTTAGTTTAATCAAATAAAACATAAAAGACATTTGTAATTAATTAATTGTAACTTAATTTTCCCCGAGGGGAATGGAATTTTACCAGGGGCATAGAATCCGTAAGGATTGAATTTAGCAGGTTGTACGACAGGGACCAAACGACTCTTTAACTCTTCGATCGTCTTTGCAAGCTTATTTCGCGGATCTTCAGGTTTAGGCTGATCAGGGAGCAATAAAATTTTTATGGATTTTCTTCTTTTCGTGGTCCTTTTTGTTTTGACCTTTCTTCTTGGCGACAGAACAAAATCCGGGTCTTCCATTTCAATTGGAACACGCACATCTTCTGTGTACTCCTCGTCTAAAACATTTTTACATTGCAAATAAAATTAAAAATTAATATTTTACTCTTTTAAACAAAACAGGTACAATTTTTTTTGCCAGACTGAATTTACCTTCATCGAGAGGCTCTCCAGCTTTTGAATAAAAGTCTTTATATACTTCCATAACCCCTTCGTCCGGCATTTCTTCATCGTCGTCGTCTTCTTCTTCGTCTTCATCCTCTTCACCTCCACCGTCGTCGTTTTCAACTTCCTCCTTATGAACCAAATGTCTTCGTTTCGGATCTAAAATCATACATAAAATTACACACATAAATTTTTAAGTCAATAATTTTATGATTCAATGTTACTTTAGAAAGATGAGATACTCTTTCATACCTTGACAATCTTCAGAGGAAGCAGGAGGTGGAGCATAAGATTGACGAGTGGGATCTTCCGGATGAGGTCCATAGTCTTTCCCGGCTAACCAAATGTCGTACCTGTCCGGCTGATAGCGCTTCACAAATGTGTCCATATGAATGCGCACTACATCTTTCCTGTATTCATATCCATTTCAAAATTATTTGTATGTTTTTGCGTTTAAGAATATTGATAAAGAATTGGTTAAAATTATACCTGCACAGACACTGCCGGGCTCTTTTGCCGTATTCAACCCACCGTGGCATGGCAAAATTTGTGGACTCAGCGCAATTAAAGCCATGATTAAATCCACAATGGTAACCATAAGGGAACGTAATCATAAACTCGCCCTCCTCCTGCGTTATCTGCTCATCAAAATTGTTTATTAGTTTTGCAGAGAAAATAAACATTTTGCTTTGAATAAATAAATGAGTCACTTACCTTGTCATATGGAATCGAGTACTGTCTGAGAATCTGTGGTGAGATCAATGTCATTTTGTGACGTAGGAAAGCAGGACATTCTTGAAAATATGTTGAGAAAAATCCCTGAGCTAAACGTTCCAAGCGACGACCGTGTTCCGGAGGGATGGCGTACCTGGAATATTCGAAAAATTCAAAATATGTTCAACTATTTAAATTAACTATAATTATTATTATTATTATTATGTGTGTGGAAGAAAGACTAACCAAGTTTTGGGTTGACCAAAGTGTAGGTAATTAATTGAGTACAATTCCATATCTTCGGTGTGCCAACAAAAGGTGGTCTTCCACATTCCGAAATACAAGTAGGCTGTATTCACTCCTTCTATTTTAACATCATAGTCTTCACTGACACAGTCTAGAATAGTTCCTAACTTATTTATATTCCAAGCTGTCACATCAGGGTCTGTTAATGTCCCCGATACATCCGCTCCATAAATTGGACTGCCGTATAAAATATTCTTCCAATATTTCCTTTCGAGGTCTTCAAAGTCAAAATGTCTCGGAGTCTTGTAGCTAAAAGAATGATGAAAGAATGTGTTTACATTTTGTAAACAAACAACAACAACCACAATAACAAACAAACATATGACAATAAACAAATGACAATTAAGAACTTACATATCTGACTCTGCTAGTTTTTTGAACTCCCGAATATTGGTGCTCTTCTTTTGAATGTTTATTTGTTGATACAGTCCTTGTTTTCCAGTGACAACTTGTGAAATGGGAGCAGGAATCGTCACTCCGAGACTATCAATATCGTAACCCTTTTTCCTGGGCACGTATTCCTTTGGAGGTACAACTTTGGCTATTCCTGCTCTGTGAGCGCCACAAGCCTCCATAAATTTTATGTATTCAGGAAAGTTTTTAAATTCGTCCCATGTCGGTCGAAAAACCATAATCTTCGGTGGCTTGGACGACGTCATTTTACATGTTTTTCGGGACACTTTCAACTTTACAATAAATTAAATATTCACTCAAGTTTGAATTTTGATTATTGGGTTCAATTCATACCTTTGACTCGCTAAAACGAACTTTGTCAAGTGCTTAAAAGAGTGGCGGCCTTTGAATCGCGTCTCACTTGTCACAAAAGTCAACTTACACAAAACTCAACACAAATCAGCTGAGGAAAAATGAAAACTGAATTGGTTTTAAGAGATTTTTCATTAAATCCTTCTTGTCAACATGGTAAGCTTTCAACAACAATTCTTTCCAGTAATAAATTCATATAAAAAAAGGAAAATAATAAAACAATGTACAAAGATATTATAGTAAATTTGAAAATCTCTTTAGGTCCAACTATTTTGTTTCGACGGAATGGAAAAGGATACTTTGCTTGTTCAGCGTTCAGGTAAAATTCAACAATTCTTAAAATTCAGTTTAAAATTGACAGTTTTTTTAATTATGAGGAATTGACTGAAGTTGAAAGTATTCACTGTTCACATTGTAAATGTTGTAGTATTATATTAAATATTATGTTGTATGTTGAATGAAATGTTGAATGTTGGACGCAGATCTCGAAAACTGTGCAATTTCTACCAAGATGAAGATAGTGGTAAGAAAAAATCGAAGTGGTCTACAAAAAACGAGTCTAAAAAGAATGTTGAAGGTACAAATCCTCGAAATAACAAAGGACAGGCGCAATACTTTTTCGATGAAGACACAATCAGTTTGTTCTTGGAAATAATTGAGAACTTTGACAGTGTTCTCTGTATAGGAACCCCTACCATCCACAGAAAAATAATGAGCACTAAAAATTCATTTCTACTAGATATTCAGAATTTTGTAAGAAACATTCACATACTTTGTTTTATAAGTTACCTCATTTCAGATTTCACAGAGATTAACTTTGGCATGTTCTCATTCTTGTTTCGCAGGATCTCGACCATAGCGCAGAATATAACATGTGCAATAACTATTTTTTTACAAATCAGTCACAATTTACAGATTTCTTAACAAAATGTAAATCTCTACTAGTAATTATGGACCCTCCTTTCGGTGTGAAACCCGCACTTCTCAAATTCTGCCAGGATAATCTTATTAGTGTCGTGGATAGTTATAATGGTAACAATAATTTACAATTCAATACACGACGTTACCCATCAGCATAATTTATTATTATTATAAGACTGTATTAACAGACCACTTTCTCAAACACAAATACTTGGAAAATATTGGAATATTATTATTAAAGACCGGATACGCAGGCAAAAACAAGTTCTTCATTTCAACCCCAATGTGCCTGTAACTTGTAGAGTTTGTGTTTCAGGGTCCGTAAACCCCATAGACAAAATTTTTTAGTGCCTATTTTTCATTTTTAGGGCCTATTTCCCCATGTATTTAAGCCTACGGTAGTATATAAGTGCCCATTTGGACTTGGACCAATGTATTTAAGCCTACGCATCGGTTAAATGCCTGTTTGCCTTTCCGGTCTTTAATTATTATAAATAAAGTGGTAATTTTATATTTGTTCATATTTCAGTGATTTGGTTATATCCATATTTTAACGAAGGACATGTCATGAAATGTTATCCAAAGCTGAAAATGCAAGATTACAGAATTACTTACTCAGATCACCCCAAATTGAGTAAGTGTGCTCCTTATCAAAATGCCTACTACCACTTTTCCCTAACATTACTGTTGGCTTATTTTTGTCATTTACAATTTTTCAGAAAAAAATCCAATTGTGCGAATGTATGTAGACTTCCCTGTTAAAATACAACGAGATGGCTACAAATTGTGTAAGAAATGTGAGCGATACGTTCACATCTCAAATTATCACTGTCCTAAGTGCAATGATTGTACAACCAAAGTAAGCTTTACATTTATAATCTACAACTAAAATGGACTTGACCTATGAAACCTAAAATTGTTATGGTAATTTTGAATTGTGTTAATCTGGAAATAGATTGGAGATCGCTACAGACATTGCGGAGCATGTGGGAAATGCGTGAAAGATAAATACACACATTGTGTTCGTTGTAAAATGTGTCATATAGGCAGTTGTATAATGAAAAATAAATAAATAAGCGGACCGTTTGCAGTTCTTACACTCTTCTAAATATTATTACCTGTGTCGGCTCATTTCCTTTTTTCTTGTCTTTCTTTTCATCAGTTTCGTTTTCATTGCAGATTATTAGTTTGCAGTGTTTTCATGTACCATACACCACACACCGCGAATTACAAAAATTATGACTGCTCCAATTACCATTCCGTTGAACGAAGAGATCTTCCGGAACTTGCCCAATGCCAAAAGGTTTGCAATTGACATTGGAGGATCCCTGACAAAAATTGCTTACTATAGCACAGTTTCTATTAGGAAAATCACTGGCAATGACGACGACCAGTTTGAAATATCAGAAAAAGCTCGATTGCATTTTATCAAATTTGAGACGAAATTCATTGAGGAATGTCTGGATTTTGTCCAAAAGCTGGTTAAGGGTGACACCGGAGAAGTCATCAAAGCAACGGGTAAATTCATGTTTTAATTAATTTAATTGTCTAACGCATTAATACAATTTTATTATTTAGGGGGTGGAGCATACAAGTACAGCAATTTAATTCAAGAGAAGCTCGGTCTAACAGTGGACAAGGAAGATGAAGTCAGCTGTTTGATTCTTGGAGCTAATTTTCTCCTCAAGAATGTGTCAGATGAAGCATTTACATTCCACCGGAAGCAGCTACCCGAATATAGGTTTCTCCCAAAGGGTCCTGTTGTATTTCCTTATTTACTTGTCAACGTAGGCTCAGGGGTGTCCATCTTGAAGGTGTCCGAATATATTCATTCATATAGAATACTTTGTCATTATTGAAAGCAATGTTAAATATCGTTAAAATCGTTTCTAGGTAGAATCAGAAGATAAATATGAAAGAATCGGAGGAACGGCCACAGGGGGAGGAACTTTTTGGGGTCTGGGTAGTTTAGTGACAGGAGTCAATGATTTTGACAAACTTCTTGAAATGGCTGAGAACGGGGATCACAGGAATGTTGACATGCTGGTTAAAGACATTTATTCAGGCGATTACATCAAACTGGGTACTGTATATTAATCCTTTTTTTCCCCATTTCTGTCATGCAATCATCATAAGATAATTCAAAGTATGGTTTGTATGGTAAAGATTTAAATTAGCACTTAAAAACTATCAGTTCGAATATTTTTAATGTCAAAAAATATTAAAATGTGACAGGACTCCCTGGGGACTTAATAGCCTCTTCATTTGGAAAATTGACCCACACGACAACTGAACATAAGCCGGAAGATATTGTTCGCAGCCTTTTATACACGATATCGAACGACCTTGGACAAATCGCATGTCTCTATGCCATGCAGCACAAGTTGAAAAGAGTTTACTTTGGAGGATACTTCCTCAGAAATCATCCCCTGACGATGCACGCAGTTAGCTACTCCATTCGCTATTGGAGCAAGGGACTCGTTGAGGCTCTTTTTCTTAGACACGAAGGCTATCTAGGTAAAAATAAATCTTCCATGCTTCTAATTCTTCATTTTTGCATTTTGTTACGTATCTTTAACGATATTATTTGTTGCGTACAGGGGCCATCGGGGCATTTCTTAAAGGACTTCATGGTGTTAACGAGTATTCTTGGGTCGAAAACTTTGCCGGCAGTTTTTCTAGTTTCGGTACGTACGTTATACATATTTAACTAAATTGATTAATAACTACTTGTAACGAACATTGGTTTTCTATAAATGGAATACCGAATTCATTTGGATTTTGTAATAATTCGGGTAATTTTAACCGTGGGAGCTCATGCAAGTACAACTATAGCATAGCAAAATTGTTGTAGGTCGTAATAAATAAATGTAATTGTTCAAATTATTGCATTTAAAGCTAACATTAAGCTAAAATTATATGTACTGACCATATTTTTTCTTTGATTTCAGAATGTGAAAACATGAGCGTGGAGCAATTAGAAATTGACAGAGCAGAGCGACCAATGGGGTTCTTTCCTCTTTTGTCCAACGAGGAAGAGTATTTCCCCGATGCAGTCGACCTCACAAAGGATGAAGCGGCTAAAGAATATTGGGTCAACTGCTTTGAATGTAAATACTTGCTTTTAATAATAAGTCGCATTTTAATCTACCAATCATCGTGTGACTATATTGTACAAATACAGAATTATTTAACGTAGAAATGATTTTTTCAGCTTCCTTAGAGAGAATCACATCCAAAGCAATGGAGTCTCAGCCACTCTCCGCCACTTCCACAGAAAGAGCACTTCGCTGTAGACAAAAACTGATGTCTAGATTTCATTTATTAAAAGATCACCCGTGTGCGTATGGAACCCTCACAGTAAGAAGTCTGTTGGACACGATTGAGCAATGTCTACGGGAATTTGATTTTCCTGATCCATACATGGAACAGAAAATAATGGAGAATAACCTGGCTGCGGGTTGCTTTGAAGAGAGAATAAAAGCAATAGATGCGATTCCTGATGAGGAACAAAGATTCGTCGACATTTTCGAAGGCGTCATGGCTGGAAATGTCTTTGATTGGGGAGCAAAGGTGAAACAGTTACAAATAACGTATAGCGACGTACTTCCTTTTTTAAATATATTTAATTGTGAAGCAATTTTTTTAGGAAGTTGCCACAAAATTGGAAGGACCTGAAGTATTTGGATTCGAAGAAGCTCGAAACCAACTGCAAAAACGACCGTGGCTCGTAGACGACCTTGAAAAGTGGCTTCAAAGAATTAAAACAGGAAAACCTCACAAATGTGTCGCAATTTTTGTGGACAATTCCGGATTTGATTTTGTTCTTGGAATAGTACCACTCTGTAGGGAATTTCTAAAACGAGGCACAAAGGTATGCACCATTTCTTCTCCCAACAATTTTTCGAATATTTTAGACTTTCTTTCTACACTATTATTATTATTATTATTATTAAATAAGCGTTTGCTAAATCAAACTTTATATTTGTGAAGGTAATTCTCTGCGCAAATTCAACTCCAGCTTTGAATGACATGACAATCCTTGAAATGGTTCCTTTAACTTCTCGCCTAGCGGAAATGTGCGATATTCTAAAAACTAATTTGGAGTCGGGAAACCTACTTCTGTTCGGAACAGGTCAAGGATCACCTTGTGTTGACTTGGCCCGTATTTCGCAAGATATCATTGACGCAATATTCGAAAAAGAAACAGATTTAGTGATTTTGGAGGGCATGGGTCGCTCTATTCACACAAATCTTAACGCGAAATTTAATTGTGAAGTGGTTAAAGTGGCTGTGATTAAAAACAAATGGCTGGCTGAACGACTCGGAGGCAAAATTTACTCGGTCGTCTTTTCATACGAGTGAATTCAAGATAGTTTCGTCCTTCATAACACTTTTGGTTAGAATCCTTCATTCAGGATCAGCTTATATAAATACTATCACTCTTATTTTTGTGATCACAACATCTTCCCTTTCTTCCTATCTTGTTGATTTTGTCCAACCACGCAGAGTAATTTAATTTTGTTTTAAAATGCCTCTGCCATAAGAGTGTTAGAGGCAATTCAAAAAATTCAATTTCTCTGTGATTTCAAACCCATTAATGTTAATTTATGGCATCAAGCAGAAAATATTTAAGTAAATATATTATTTAATTGGGATGATGTTGAAAAATTAAAAATAAAGAAGTTGAGATTTTTGGTTTTGGTTGAAATCCGAGCGTGTTTACATGACTAGTTTTATTTACGTATTTAAACTTACAAAAAGTACAAATCGTACAGAGACATACAATTTGAGAGAGGACTTACAATTAGTGTAAAAGTTTAACCATTTTTCGGCAAAACGTAAAATTCCTTGTGGCTGTCTCTGTCTTTTTCCTTTGGCTTTGGTGGCACTGGAGGTGGTCGCTTGGGTAAGAGAGGTGGAGTAACAATTTTTTCTCTTGAAGGGGGCACTACATATTCCCCTTCACTCGGAATAATCTTCTTTCCAGATCGGTCTGGAATAGGTGGCGGAGCCGAAGAATCCACGGGCTTGCTGTATACTTCTTCGTCATCCGAAATTTCCGTTTCCTTTGGCAGCGGTGGCAATGGTGTGCTAAATATATTTATAGAAATTAGCATTTCGGAAAATAATATGAATAGAAAAATGAAAATATAAAATATATTTTAAAAAGCAAACTCACAAAACAATGGAATTAGCTTTCCGGAATGATTCTCTGCCAACATTATCCCTTTTGACTGAAAACGACCCGAATTCCGAATCGAAAGTGTTTTTCATGAGCTGAAAACATTCAACGAGTCTTTTGTGCAAAGGCTGCACCCCGGCAGGAACAAGTCGTCCGTGAATTGTTAAGCCTTGTTCGAGGATGTTTAACTAATTATCCAAAACATTCATGTAATTAATTTCAAGCATTCTAAACTGTTGATTCATTTAAATTTTTTAAATGGTAATTAAGGGAGCGTATCCATCCGTACCTGTTCTAGGATCAATTGGTATAATCGTCCCACAAAAGCTCCTGCGTCTGGAGATTCTTGAAGAAATTCCGGATTGAAAAATGCATCTTTGTATTTTGGAATTCCTCCCATGACACTTGCGTCCAACATGCCCTAAGAATGCAAAAATATTTAAAAAATGAACCCCAACCGTATCATTTCCTCGTTAGATTTAATTAATGAATATATTTTAACATTGTACCTGCAACTTCATTGATAACGGGTTGACATTTTTCCCACAGTCATTTAAATACGAATTAATTTCATCTTTCAGTTTTCGATTGACATCTGCCATTTTCTCACAGGCGTATTCTACCGGTGTCAAGATTTTAACGTCTTTTTTGACGACTTGGAAAAATCGGAGGATACCAGGAAGTCGAGATGAAATCTTCAATTTTGTTCGCTCAACCCACATGTTCTGTAAACAATAATTTGGTAACAATTATTCAAAACGAAAACTCACATTGTACATTGAGTTGGTTTTCGATTCTTCAAATAAGTTTTTTGTACCTTGAACTCATTTTCGCTATCGAGTTTGTTGATTCGTCTGTCAAAGATAAAAGTGTCAACATCATTCACGTAGTAAAATGCTTTAATTTTCTCGGGCATTTTTTCAGACAATTCTTTGTCCTGAATCGGTCGAACACTTGAAACTTGAATATCTTCAAAAATCAAATTACAGTTTAGAAATACTTATGACATTCAAAATACTCAAACTAAGGAGGAATGTAAACAAAAATATATTTCGGTATGTACATTGCATTTGAGCTGAAATGAGGTTGGAGTCTGGAGGATTGTTGTGAGTAAAGAGTTTTGCATTGGGCCATTCTGCCATCAATCGCTGCATGAAATTCGCTAAACGTTCGTACTCCTGGCCTCGATATACAAATTCTTTGTTCTGTAAAATCATAAAAATGAATTCGTATTTCTCCTCTAATTTCAAATTTTTATATTATTTTCATTACTTTTTCTAACATGCATTACTTGCACTGCAACATTTAATTCATTAAAATGATCACCTTAACAAACGATGGAAACAGCTCTCCGAAAAAGTAAACACGGAAATATTCCGGTTCCGGTCGTAGTTCATTCATTATAAATTCGAAAAACCTTGCTTCTGTTTTCAACATTTCGCTGAGTTTCATGTAATCGTAGGTTGTATTTTCATACAATTCTGTCAACTGCTTACAAAGTGGAATGCCTTTCTCCCATAATTTTCCTTTGTCAAAGTAACCAATCACTTTGACGTAATTGTCAATGTCTTTATGAAGAAGGAGCGTGTAACCAGCCTCGGTGTAATTTTCTGCCGAAACGTGAAGATCGTGAAGTTTCTCAATATACCTAAAAATAAATTATTATTACAATGTTTTTTAAATTACGTAAATGAAAGTCAATATCTAAAAAATGTCACTTTCATCTTTGGCACCTTTCATAAATAGTTTGATGCGTGTCTTCGTAGAAATGCAAAAGGTTTACAATGCACGCCATGCGTTTATCCCGGTTTTCATCCCCAATCGTAACACAACGGTAGTCTAAAAGTCTTTCTAACAATTTCGTAACGTTGTCGATCCATTTCAAAGCAGAATTCTTCCAATTTTCATCGTTACACTTTTCCACCATTTTCTTCAGTCTAAAACAAAGTTTAAAGTTAAAATTGTGGCATAATAAAAAAAATTCACATAAGATTTACAATTAAAAATTTACATTGACTGAAAAAGACGTTTGAATTCACTGTCTCCTTTATTTTCACTGACAAGCAGATCCAGGTTATCAATCATATGAGATTCAAGGTCGGTAAAAGATCCTAAAAATACAACAGAAATCATTCATTGTCCAAATTAGTTTTTATTTTGCAAAAATAATGATGGGTTGTTGACCGTAATGAAACTGCGTACCATGTACAAGCCACTGGCAATACATCATGTCATAAAAGATGGGAATTGTATCCGCCCTAAGAGATTCTTGAGGAATAAGAGCGACTTCCATGAGGCCGCCAATCATTCCTCTACACAAGGCCAACTTATTTTCTCCTAAATTGGTCCACAAGTCGACAATTAATTTTCCCATTGTCAGTCTCATATCTCCGTACAGATTCATAATCTCCAGTTTTTTGTTTTTGCGGAAAGTTTCCAGTTGAAGACCCGGCTGCGTTATAAACGCAACGGCCAAGTTGAAATATTCAGTCCATAGCTGCCGGTCGAAGAAACATTTGTTGAGGAAGTAGAGACTCATTGGGGTGATCAGCTGCTGCATGGCTCGTAGCATTATCGAGTCCGTCAGCAGCTTCATGTATGACCAGTCTTTAGGAAAAACATCTTGTTTAATCAGATCTCGGAATAAAAGAAAAATGCGAAGTAAAAGATCTCGCAGAGGCTTCCGCTCTCGAAAATCGTCCCACAGTCGGTTGTAATGGTTGTCATCCATCAAGTCAAACAGACTTATCAAACACGTCACCAAATTGCCCTATAAAGATTTTTAACCAAGTTAAAATATTTGTACATTCGCAAAATTAACATCAGGATTTTACAGAAATGCAGATTTGGCAGATGATTAAAAACATACAACAATTGGCGAAGTTCTTTCAAGGACGAGAACACTTTGTACAAGCATTTCTAGAGTAGACGTACAAACTGTCTCTATGTCATTGTGACGACAAGAGTCTTCTGCGCTGTGAAGAATGACAAGGATGTCACCGAGAACGTCTGTGGTTAATTTAAGTTCCTCTCTATGCGATAAATGATGACGAAGATGACGACAGATTTCGGGAAGAAGAGTACTACGTGAGCCTAAGAAAATATAAAAATGATTCTACACATTCTACAGACTATTAGACAGAATAATAATAATTCATTTTAAAACGAAAAAGCGTTTTACACAAAATGTAGACATTTATAAAAAAGCAAGACAAGGTACAAGAAAAATATTTAAGACGGATTTTAAAAATTGTTGGTAAATTACCAGAATGGAAAAGATCAGATTTGACAAGTTTGTGCAATGCTGTGAGTTTGTGAGGCGACAGCGGATGTACGGAGTCCTTGAGTTGAATAGCCGCAAAGAATTCATACACCAAGATGATGACGTCATTTGGCGAGAGAACTCGTGAAAGTTCTTCGTACATTTTGTCCACAGTGAGCAAAAGAGTTATTTGCTGCTCTGTCAAATCTTCATTTGCAAGAACAGAGTGAAATGAACGAAAAAGTGACTGGATGTCACGGCGGAAGGAATCTTCCAATTGATTTCCGGTCGCTCGCGCAAACAGAATCTGTGACTGAACAATAAACTTGAAAATGAATTCGATTGACTGGAAGCATGCTTGGATTTGTTTGAGAATCTCGGGGTCAGTTGCCTTCGGAAGAACGTCACTGTAATGGCACACGGAAGAAATCAGTCCTCTGCAAAAATTACAAAAATTAAGTTACATTCTGAACATTCAACTTAATTTAATATTAATCTGAACATTTTTTTCTGGGATATATAAATTACATATGAACAATTCAAATTATTACTAATATTTCAAAAAAAAGCCTACTTGTAAACTAAGGCGGCTGCAAAATGCTCACGAATGTAGGCGTGAATGACATTTTTGAAATGAGAAAATTTGCTTATTTCCAATGTCGTGAAAATGTAAACAAGAACGCTAAACACGTCTGCAGAATATTCTGTTGGATTTCCGTCTTCTCCTGAGAACATGGCAAATAACACATCGAGAACATCTTGAAGGAATTTCACCAGCTCTTCTCCAGGCAGCTTTTGAATATTTTGCAGTGTTTGCCGAAGGTTTTCAGATGTCTTCCATTTCAGCAGCTGCACCAAATCCACTACAATACAAAAACGGTTCTCATTAGAATTATGAAAGAAAATATTTAAATAGTTAAAAGTTAAAACCCAAATATTCTACTCACCATTTTGAGTCAACTTTGTGGAAACAAGAAAAGTTTCAATGAACAAATGTTCTTTTGGACTCTTCTGCAAATTATCCAAGTTTATTTTTCCTTTGTCCTCCACTTTGTGAACTGGAAGCTCGTGAACACCATCTTTTATTGTCGTTCCTTCAGCGTCCATTAATTTCATATACGACATGGCAAAAAGCTTCTTTTCGTTTTTCTCTTTCGCTATATGATTTAGAATATAAATTAAAACGAGTCACAATTTCAAATTCAATTTTAGCAACTAAATAATCTGGAGACTAACTGGAACAGTGGAAAAGCAGGATCCTCAGATGACATTTGATGAAAAGTTCAATGGGCACAGACAATCTTAAAGTGTCGTTCCATTTGGGACAATTGTGATGATAGAGAATGAGACTTCTGTAGTCATCCTGGAGATCGCTGTCACTACTAACACTCCCGCAGATGACATTTTTAATCTGAACTCCCGATTGGTCATAAACCATTAACTGGGCTTCAATATTTTTCCCCGTTGGCTTTCCACCTTTCTCCAGTTCTGCTGACATTAATGTCACATACAAATCGTTTCTGGAAATAAACAAATAACAATAAATAGTTGCAGTTGAAAATTTTCAATCAATTTATTTTTTAACTTTTCAAATTCCATGTGAAAAGATTTTACCTGACGACTCCCGGCATAAAGATTTGCATTCCGACGCCACCGATAACATTTACCCCTGAGAATTCGCTGACAACTTTGGCACATACGGTGACACTGACTCCCGTGGCTGTAGTGACTTTGCTGACTTTTCTGATGACCATCTCATGAATTTGGTAAAAGTCTTTTTCGTCTACTTGCATCATTTTTACTAGAAAATCTTTTTCTAAATCGTCCACATCTGCCAAATGCAACACACCGCATGCTAAAGGCCTCCGGTAATTTGGATTGTATTTTTTATTTGTGTCTGTAGCAAACATGCGACCGATTCGGTTAATTGTAATGACGAGGTAGTGCTCAGTGTTGTAATCTTTGAAAATTATTTGTTTCTCTGGCTGAATAAACGTCGACTGCCCGAGAATTGTCTGACTCGTCCTCCAACGATCTCTACATTTCCATTGTAAACAATTTGATTTACTCTAACTAAAAAATAAATTAGTAATTTTGGAAATCGCAAAATAACTCACGTAACAAACCGACAAGCTGCTGGGTCGTAGATTGAAAGAAAAACTTCACAATCATCTTGAACATTTATATCTTTAATGTTTACATGTAAAAGCTGCGCCTTTTGCTGCTGCTTCTTTTTTCGGATAGTTCCCCTAAGTGCTTCTCCATTTTCAACTGATTTAAGATGCTGCAAATTGTTTTACATTGAGTCATGTGATTTAAAACGAGAATTTTGAAAATGTCAGTGCAAAGATGAATTTTATGACTTACTGAGCTGTAAAGTAGGACAGGGGATACACCCCCAGTAAGTCTGCCACCGTCATCTCCTCGAGGAACCAAATCTAAACCGAGTCTCCGATTTCCCCAATCAACTTTGTCAATAAGTTTAGCCTCAAGCTCCCGAAATTGGTCTTGAGTCAATGTACCATTAATGAGGAGCTTCCGACCGTCAATTAATTCTCTAATGGCACGTCCTATAACTTCAAATTGGTAGCTGTTGTTAGTCGTGTAAAGCTTTTTGTAATTGTACATCCATTCTTGTATAACCGTTTTCAACTCGAAAATCGTAGAGTCGTCGTCTTCTTTTAAAATTGCTGTGTACGACTTCGGAAAAATTCCCCATGTTTTGTAGGTTTTCCCGTAATACCAGTCTATTGACAAAAATTAGAAGAAAATTATTTCTTCCTCCTTTAATTTTTCTTTACTATTTAACCCTAATATACCATTATATTGTTTAATACAAAGTAACCAATAGCTCTTTCAATGTAATTCCATTGAACAATTTTACTTACCACCACATTCTTTGAAAACCTTTACATTTTCCCCAAGGTCAAGGTCGACACCGTACCCCGGTAGACATTTGTCTCCTCTGAATGTGTATATAACTGTAGTTGCACAACATAATATACATTATTGATTATAGATTCCTCTTTTGTATAAAAATGTTAATTTTTTGTTGTCGTTGCTTGTTGTTTATTTATTTAATTTCAATGTTAAATTATGTTATCAAGGATTAAGTGGCAAGTAATACACAAAATATTTGCTATATTATTGTTAGTTAGTGAATGGATTTCTTTAGCCATAAATAGATAAACAACAGATTTTTAAGAATTATTTGTGAGGACATAGAAATGTCAAAAGGTTAATTATTATTATTATTATTATTATTATTATTTACCGATAACAGAGAAGTTGACATTAGTCCAAGTCATTTTTAAATGTCCCCATGAATCGACTCGCAAACAAAAGTCGCAGCCTTTAGCACGCTGTGCTACATCCGATTTATTCAAACAAAGAGATTTGCATATTCCATCACAAAATTAATAACACTGAATGACCGATGACCCTGAATGTGAATTTTGTGAATTTTGCTGAATCTCCCATGAAATCTATTTGTTATTCACACAATGTTGATCCGATTTCATTGCCAGATTCCAATTTCACCGATGAACCCCACAATACTAATCAACTTGCTTTAATACTGGATACAAATACAACCTGCAATAATTATTATTGCAGGTTGTTGCATGTAATTGCATTATTACAATTACATTCATTAGTGACTCAGGTAATAGCACTTCATGGATTGATCACATTATTATATCAAATAATATCGTCGATTCAGATACAACGGTTAGTACTTTAAACGGGACACCTAGTGA
>JABASD010003615.1:0-19101 GCA_019776165.1 Pogonognathellus flavescens | reverse complement strand
TATTTCTTATTGTCATGTAATGGGAGACCAGCACTTATGTATTGATACTTATGATGACAATAAATTCACCATTCATTCATTCATTCATTTATTTTTATTTTGACGGGGTAGCAGTTTAATTTCAATCGAAAGTTTAATTAAAACAGAACAAGTTACAGTAGGTTAGGTCGGAAGATTGAGTTATGTAATCTGCCAGCTGAACATTATATAATAATATTAGGATGACTCATGCTCATTCAAGGACTTATTTTATTATCGTACTTCCTACCAGAACAGCTCTTCCCTGCTACGGTCTCTGTGTGACAGACTCAATCATTGTCGAACAATATTAACTCGTATTTGACTTCAAGGACGTACCGAGGAGGGGGACACTAGCCCCCACCTCATATTAAGTCATGTAAATTTTAGGTGTACTAATTTAACGTTTCTCACAATTGTCAGCTATGAATTTTTTACCTATCAATTGTCATACCTATGAATAGGCACCACTTAAGGACTATATATCCTATTCCTTAATGGATGTCTGAATTATTATAACGATGAAGATGAATCGTGATAGCTATCTGTTTTTGACGGTAAAAACTGCCAATGTCAAATTATGCGTGAGGAGTTATTTTCCATATTTTGTTAGGTCCAATTTACTTAGTGGGGGAGGGGGGAATTTATATTTTTAAAATTTAGAATTCTGTATCTCAGCCATTTGGTCAACAAATAGCTGAAATTTTAACAGGATATAGGTCACTTGTTTACCCTTGGTGGAAAAACCTGAATCTTTCAAAAGTTTGGGGCTAACACACTTTTTTAGTTAAAAGGGTTAATTATATGCTGTCGAAGGCCATTCAAATGCACCTATGATTAATTTCTGAATTGAAATTAAATCAAATAACTAAAATTAATTTTTACGACTCGAGCCCCCTCCATTCTAGAGATAGGGTAATAATAATATTGTGTTTTTTCTAACCTTTTATGTCAAAAAATAATTTCTATATATGCAAATTTAAAATAGGGACCAGAAATGTCCATAAATAATATTTAAATCCAAATTACATATTTTTTAACTTACATTGCCTAGATTAAAATTTAGCAGAGCAATGTTGCTGCGTAAAGGATCAGTCATTCATACAATTTAATTCAGGCGATTTTGAATTTTCTTGTAAAATATTTAAAATAATATATGTTTCATTTTTCAAAAGATTGTACTCTATTTATTTAAACAAAGTACTTCAAAGTTTACTGATGTTGTTAAGTGTCTATGATGTTTAATGGCTTTGTTACTTACACTTTAAATAAATTCAAATTCAAATTAAAAAAAAAGAACCTTAATTAAATGTGAAAATTTTCATTTTCATCTGCATTCATTATTGAGCTTGGAATAGAACAGTCAACCGTCTGTAAACTACATACAAAACAATAATACAACATACTATACATGTGTTATTTATCATTTTTACATTTTTACCAAGCCTTTCATCTGACTACAACTAACTCTTTCTTGATGGTTGTCCTAATGCTGTATCAGTATTACAAAATACAATGTAATTTTAATGAAAAATACTTGTGGTTTGTGGTTCAACCACGCGTCAATAAAGTACACGCACAATTATGTATTTAAATTGCAAACCTAATTGGTGGAGGTGGACTGTGCAAGGGTGTGTGAAGGTTTACTTACGTTTGCATATCGCTGTTATTTTTAACCACTGCATTAATAAAACGTTTTGGCATTGAATACAACGCTTATTAATTTTATTCAAAAATTAACTTCATCCATATACACACAAAATATTTTAACACAAACTTTCACGGTCAACCCGGTCAAGGGCGTACCTACGTACGGTCTCACCAGGCTTCGGTTCCCCTTGAGCATAACAATTAGCACAATTAATTAAGCAACACAGAATTTCTAAATAAAATAGTTAGGCATTGCTAACGTACATTTCTGTCTCAACTACTAATTTAAGTTTAATTGACAAACGCTACAAATAAACTATAGACGTTATAAATATAAATCACATGTGAAATATTTTCAGCGAGAAATAATTAATTACTGTATTACAAATGTCAATTTTGTTCCATTAATTTTTATACTAACCTGCATTAGTATTTAACTAAGTTGTATTTCTTTCGATATGTATAGTTATTTTCAAATAGACACAGTAAACAATAAAATTAAAAAATTCAAGAAAATAAATTCAAATAAAATCAGTACATAATTTAGAATTATATATTAAGTAATTATAAGACCACTATAAGTATAAACATATTATATTGCCTGCCGCTATAATATTATAATACTATGAATATAATTATAATTTATAATTATATAGTTGTTTTATTTTTAAATCTACTTAAAATATAAACATACGTAGTTCACTTACAACGGAGCATGTGTTATTTTAGTCTTCGCTAAACTAGCAATAAATCTTATTTACATACCTTAATTTTTGTTGTATATAGAGAGATTCGAACAGTGTTAATTAGCAAACAAATACATAGTTTGCGCATATAGTATATAGACACAACAACGTTACCTAATGCTTATTATCAAAGTATTTAATCAATTAGCAAATGTTTACAAGATCTGAGATTTGCAGAGCATTGAAAGACCAGTCGAAGTCGACCTATTCTTATTGTACAAAACATGATGGCTTAATAATATCAATGTAATTATTCAACTGTATATCATATTTGGCATATATTTTTTAATTCACTGAACATTTAGACATAAGGTGTATGTAAAACACAGATATACTGATACAATACAGAACTACCTTTCATACTTTAGTATATACATTGCACAAAAAGTGAATTCCTGTATAATAAATAAATTGTAATACACTGCGAGATAAACCTACAAGTAATCTTAATGTACCTATCATGGGATTACTCCTTAAGTGAATGGAATGCGATACTTTTAATAAGTTTTATGATAATATAAACTGCAACATAATTATTGTGTAGCTAATTACCATTAGGGTCATGGTGCATTTTATGCAGACTGAGGAAATCATAATTGTACAATGCTACTACATAAACTAAGACATACTCCTTTTATTATTTAGGCATTAAGAAAGACACACACACCTCGTTCAGGTAATGTAAACTGGCACGTGTGTGTGTGATAGAGCAATAGCAGTTAGTACCACGCAAAAAGAGTGCTGCTGTAAAAATGCATCCATCCATCAAAAAAACAAATTCTGTAAAATGTTTTGCTATTGCAGCTTGAGACTTGTACTCTGCAATATTTTTTCTTATGCAATGCGGCAATGAAACAGCGTTGTAGTGTACTTGTCCACACTCCACAGTAATTAGTGCTCTTTTGCCGATAGTGATGGGAATGGGATACTTTGTTACTAATACTCTGCACTAATACTGTACTCATACTTCAAGAAGGGAATTTACCTATACGTAATCATTAATCAATGCAAGGGATATGGATTAGTGAATCTGGTCGCCTTATTACGAATTTCTTGAAATGTGTACATGCGAAAGAAGGATTTGATAAGACACGTGTGCCATGTACCTATTTCTACACGTTACACGCTGAATAAAGCCAAGTAGTTTGTATTTGTGGCAATAATGTAAATTTGTTCTGATTGAATTCAATTGGCATTTGATATTATTTTAGCCTCAAGAATTTCACGACTCACTGCTCCTTCTAGAGGTATATAAACTCAGCGACTGCTTCTCTCAAGTCATACTAAGCCTTTCAGTTCTCCTAGAAGAATCATAACTATTTTTTGAGTCTCACTCATCACCTCCAAACCAACTTCATCATGAACACTGTAATTAACATTTATTTTCTTCATAATATTCATTCAATTCGGATTTTATTGGAAAAATAATTACACCGGAGTTGAAATTAATAAATTTGAATTATTATATAACCCTTTCTGATTGTTTTATTACAGTTGGTTGTTTTCCTTGCCGTCGCTGTCGCTGCCGTCTCCGCTGGAGTCGTTCATGCCCCAGTAAGTTTATTAAAAATTGTTTAAAAAAACACCAAGTGTTACAAATGAGAAGTTCTTTTATTTTAGTTTTTCAATGAAAATAATTGAAATCGTAGAAGAAGAATTTTTAGAAAAGCGATGTGGATTCAGAAGATGTGTAGAAATTTAATTGTCTGAATTTGAATAGGTCGCTGTCGCTGCCGTCCCAGCCGCTGTCTCCTACACCCAACGTGCTAATGCCGCTAATGTCGTCGGAGCCCCAGTCGTAGCCGGAGTTGGTCTTGCCGGAGTCGGATACGGACTCGGATACGGAGGAGTTGTCGGAGCTCCCCTTGCTCTCGGAGGTCTCGGATACGGTGCTGGTCTCGGATATGGTGCCGGACTCGGATATGCCGGTCTCGGATATGGTGCCGGTCTCGGATATGGTGCCGGTCTCGGATACGCCGGTATCGGAGGATACGGACTCTATTAAATTATAATTAAACACAAATTATAATTAACATTATCCTGCCATTATTACCAAAAATGTGTCTTAAACCATTAGAAATATAATTGGCCTCCCCATTTACGAAATCCTCACAGATTTGTATACATTTACAATCCTCCTCATTCTAAATCTGTCAAAAATTCGAACGGATTATTTTAATATTGTTTTTAACACAAAATTACACAGTGTTGAATGTGATGAACTTTATAATAAAAACACTGACTGATATATTTTCTTATACAAGTGCTTTGTTCAAACAATATAATATCATTTAGCACCATCTACCGTTTAAAATTACTTATTTAAAATTACATCTTTGTTGGCAGAATCGGGGAGTTGAAGAAGAACTTGGGCATTGGCATAAAAGTGAGGTATCATGCCCACCTACATAACACCTGCAATTACATAAATTACAATTATATTTTAATAAATAATTAATTTTTTGATTAGTTATACATTAGGTTGAGTCTTGGTACGCGTCTCAGGGGTATTTACAGGTATTAACTTTGACCCATGAAACGGTTACCCATATAGTATCCATATTTACCCTACATATACATACCATATATACCTACCCATATATACCATATAAACCTACTCTACCCATACATACCCTACCCTAGACACCCACCCATGCATACCCCTGAAACGCGTACCAAGACTCACCCTACAGTATTACAAAATGATTTAGGGTGCAAAACTGTCAATCTCATGTAAGGGTGGTTAAGACGTCTACCTACAACAATCAATGGGTTGAATGTACAAAGAAAGTAGATATACTTTATTGCTTGTGCGTACATTAATTCTTTCATCAGTGACTTTTCTATCTTCTTTTTACGGCTGCCACGTCTCCTCTGAATCTTAGGAGGATTACACAGACAGATTTGCTCTTTTTGGTTCGACTCTTTCGTTAATATCTGAAAATTGTCGCTTTCTAACTGTCACCCTCCTTTGTGGTTGTTTTCTGCAGTTGATCGACTTAACGAAGCATCTTCATCAGATAGAACACTTTTGTTGCGGGCGGTTAAAAACCGTTTTCTTGGAACAGATGTTGATGCTGTTAGTTGCGCAGTTCGGAATCCATTTCAAAACTAGTACGTTAACAGTATCACAGTTAACGTCGTTCTTGTTGGATTGTCCGATTGTCCCCACTAATTGAATTATCAAAACTAAGCACCGGGATGCTCGCATATGGGTGCTTTGTCTTGATTGGGGTGCCGCCGTTGTTTTGGTGCAGGTTTTGCAGAGGCAGTGTTAGTAAATATTATAAGTACGAAACATAGATTGATTAGGTGTGTTGTAATCTTGCAATCTGTTTATGTTCTCGATACGCCTGGATACGCCTCAATTAAACACAGAGAGAACACTCCACAAGTGTAGACGCTAGACATGAGTGAGTGTAGATTAGATGAATAAATAGATAAGATAAAGGTTCTACTGCAACTGCACTGTAAAACAACTAATGCCACCCTCACAAACAAATCAACAGGCAATTGCATTGCAAGTTCGCTTTGTTTTACACAAAAAACTAAATATGTGAGAACTTCATCCATGCATATTATTAACTAGAAAAAAGGCCTTTTGATATGCTAAACACCCTTACCCCAGACGGGGGAAGCTAACTTATCAGTGGGAACAACAAGCAAAGGGACCCTACAACCATGGTTGTGCTGAACAGGTTTGTAGTCCACAAGGGGGAATAATTTTATGAGAAAAATGAATATGTGTATGTATTTTTGACATTTTTCTAGGGTTGAATGAAAAGAAATGAGAGAAAATGTGACGAAATATAGTTCATTCAACCCTAGAATTTTTTTATAAGCCTCTTTTTTATTTTATGACGTATCTGAAGAGATATTGACAGCCCCATGTGGTATGGCAGCTGTCAATGCCAATATTCATTTTTATTGCACTAAGTAAGTTTGTTAGATTTGGTATAATATAGGTACAGTTTATAATGTAGAAGGACTGCAGGGTTAGAACTTTATCATACAGTGGCATAAATATTATATCATGTATCTTCAGTATAATTTTTGGCTCCTGCATTGCACAGATTATCAAAGATTACAAAAAGATCACTTTTCATATAAAATATTCGGAGATGAGGTTCAGAGAGCATGGAATCTCATTCTTTTCAATCAAACAGGAAGCTCTCTTCATATTGTTGCCTGCTTAGATTAGTCGGTATAATTTACTATTCAATTTGTAGTAGTAGCTTTATCTGTTCCACAGTCTCAATGTTCCCCTGATCATTCACAGTGTAATAGATAAAATGAGAAAAATGTCCAGTTTTGTCCAGTACAATTTTGCATGAAATGCAACAGCTGAACAAACTTCACACTTTTGCAGAAAATATAAAATATGTTGACTTGTCAATTTTTTCCACACAAGCGTAACCTTCACTAAAATTAATTTACATAACGGTAGTCCATGTAAACTATATATATGTGCTTAATGTGCGCTATTCAGTTTCATCTTTCACACAAGATGTTAAACTTGCAATTTTAGTCATAACCTTTAAATTTTATTGGCGTATTATCCCTTATGTAAAAACAATATGGTATAGGTGCTAAGAATTTATGGTATACACAAACGGTATTTGTAGATGGAAACGGTATTTGTACATAGTTAAGTGTATTGTCTTCTGCAGAATGTGCACTTAAAACAAATTCAATGCTTTTGTAATAAACCTGAACAAGGGTAAGTAATGAAATGAAGAACACACCCGTTCCTTTCTTCAACAGTAAAGGATTCAGCAAAGTACCAAAAGTATAATATGATAAAGTTAGTATAATATGAGGAGGAGCTAATTACAATTTTTACAATGACAGGTTTGCTAATAACAGGGAGTATGATTTAACTAATTTTACTGCGTGATATTGATAATATAATAATAATAATAATGTAGACTAAAAGTTTTCGAAATCTTTGACTAATACAGATAAATAAATCGACCACCGATGTAAATGTCTTTTTTGGTTTGCCCAGTTAAAATATTGTAAGGCTAGCGTAAGCTAGAGACATACAGTTTTCCAGAAAAATAATTTTTTATAATGTGTTAATAATCGAGCAATTTTCATATTTTTGTTCAAGAGATTGGGAATTGTGCGAATTAAAATTATTTTTTAGTAACCAGTAACTCATCGAACGAAAAAAGGATTTTTATACGGTGAATTGCATAACATTTTTCCCTTACTCAACCTGGTTATAATATATATATACTGCAGACTATTGAATCAATCATTTCATTATGCATAACCTTGCCTAGTACGACTTTGGAAATTGATAAAACACACACACAGCAGAAAATTAATTTATAGTTCTCAAGCAAATTTCAGCTAGCTTTCCTTCAATATCTTGAAGTTGCAATTGTAAATCAGCCCTGGATTAAGTTTTCAAGTTAAAGACATAGGATAAATTTGTGTGCACCACCCCTTAAGATGTTATAATTGTTACAATTGTATGGGAAAGAAGTAGAAAGTGGAACTGACAGAAAATTCCCATAACCCGAAAGATCATCCGTTGAGAAAATATGTTTCTGTATTTATATTGTTACCATTGTGCAGCTATACCACCGCAGTTAGTGATTGGATAAGAATGCCGGACCAGACGCAGACATGTGTCGTTGTCGTATCTCGTAAATCTGCATCCCCTTCACACTTCAGTTTTACTCTCATATAATATATATATTATATATGCAGTATAGCATAAAGAGTGAAGCTTCTGATCTTTCGTCCACCACATGCCTGTGTTCTTTTCATACAACTTACTTGTGTTGCTACATTTGTACAAAAAGGTTACGTACTCAGATTGAGACCAACACGCAAGAAGGGACATTCGAAGAACAATAAATCAGTAAGTTTAAAACAAGAGCAATAAAACTGGACAGACTTCTTTGCACTTTGCTCATGGAAAATGAACCCTAAAGAAGTCAACCGAGAAATGTACCGTTTACATTCTTTGAAATGAATTGGTCATCCTTCCCTATTCATCTCACTAATATTTTCTTAGCCATACTTCTACTTCTTCTGTATTTTTCTTACTATTTATTTTAAGCACAATAAGTTCCAACCAAAAGGAGCATATACGTGATTTATTAAAATACAAATACTGAAGGGGAGATTGCGATTGTGATAATCTCATGACCTGAAATGTGTACTAATAATAATAGCTACCAGGTATTTAGAATTACTAATATTTAAGAATAATGTCAGAACAATAAAACGATAATAATTAATGCACTAGAGACTAATGTATGTATTCGTACTACATAGTGTACATAATAATGTTATTATCTACATATGTTGGAGGAATGAAGAAGTTTATTATGCGTAGCATCGGTGTTTGTGTTGGGGAGCACGAACAGGCAGTAATAAAAAGACTAAAAAAGTAGAAAAGAGAAATAATTATTTTCTTGGGCTGACTGAGAAGGACAGAAGTATGAGAGTTAAAGATGTGACAGTGTGAATCATAATTGTGAGAAGTAATTGCATGAGGATTTGTCCCGACAATTTAATCTTCCTAACAAGCAGGGTGTCTTTCTACTGCAGATGGATAACGCGACTATATACAGAGCTAAAAGACAAAAAACGTAAGGATGAGAATAGTTTAGTGTTATTGTTTTATCTGAGTGACAGGATTAGCCCTTTACCCGTTCCGACACCCGAGAAAGTAAAATGCAGTGAGTAATAATCATAAAATACGAGGAAGAACTGAACACCTGCACAATTGCATTTTGTTATATCCACATACAGATCGTGTTTTACGGTTACGGTCAGGCTATGCGTATATACGATGTCCTTAAGTTACTAGCTAGTAGCTAAACTACTTCATTTGGGAAAGGGTGTTAGAATTTTTTGTGGTAATGGAATGAGATGAAGGCGAAGGGCACGTAATTACTAATAGTAGAAAGCGTATAGCTATAAAATGTAATAATATTACATATCTATAGGTACATCTACGTATAGTGTATTGAATTGTAAGCTCTATACCTACACAAAATGCTACTCCCGTTATAATTTATATTAAGCTCAAGTAACTCAAGTTAAGTGATAAGTTGTAATTTTTAAACTCTTTTTTCAAGCCATTCCATATTGATGATGTAACTACCTCGTCTTCAAAGTGAATTCATGAAGAATAAATAAATACAACCTTTTTTAACAACTTCAACGAGATAAAGAGTAAGCAATTGTAATACAATGTAATAGTAATAATGTATATAGTGTATACGTAACATTTACACATACAATAGGAACACTAGCTTTCAAATGCGTGTACAACTTTTTCAATATTGTAAAAGATGACTGTAACTCCTGATTTGTTTTTGTTGCACTTAAGCAGACGCTTCCATGTGAGTAAGTATGTATAAATAATATTATGTAACAAATGGCTTGTGTGAAAGTAAGTACAATAACATGATTTTTAATGTCTTTGTAGCAATATTCATATGATATGCCACTAATGCCACTGCACTGTTCGATTTTTTTCCCACGGTTGGGTGTACATGACACTTAAATAAGTTATACATAGACATGGCATATTAGTATTATATGAATTGAGAATGACGCATGTGGTAAATATAGCTCGTGTATGTACAGTTGACACAGTGCAACGTGCTGACGATCAACCACCAAAATCTCACACACCAATAAAAGTTAGAATTTCACTTTGTAAAAACAGAATAGTGCAGCATAAGCAAACACAATAAATTGACAATTGCACACACGCACATGCGGAAAAGGATGCATCTCACTCGGCACTCGGCACTACAGAATAAAGTAGCTATAAAAATCTCCAATTATACAAAGTTACTTGTTATTACCCATAATATTATGCATTCTTTCTTATACAGATAGTATGCTCCTACAAATATAGAAATAGTTCGTAGCCCTCTCTACGATACAAAACACAGCAAAAAATGTTTACCTGACTCCCTACCCCCGTTCCACATTTTGATTTCGTATACCGCAACTTTACTATCTATAGTTTACTTTTTTTATGTTTTAAGTATATGGGAGAAGTTTACTACACACTCCACAAAATATTGTCCGGTTAATGTTTATTTTCATGCAGCCGCATGAGGTTGAGTGTAATGTTATTTTCATTATCAGAATAATCTTTCAGCTCTGTTCCGTATTCCAATATCCAGTAGTGTAGAATGTTGTTACTGCAAGTAACATGTAAACATAGTAGCTGCTCTGCTGCCCCTTCCTATAGATTCCTCCATGCTTTTGTATACATTGTGTCCACAGTCACAAATAATACTGGGAATGTGAAACAATGGACACGATCTCTTTCATAGATAACTTCTGAATGGGGATAACACATTTTATACAGCGACTACCTTACTTTACTGGACCCTACACTTTATTATTACAATTACACACGATTTGTTTGTCTATACATACAAATGCACTGACTTTGTCTGTCGGCTCCCCGACTGGAAAAGGGCCGGGGACTCTAACGCTTTTAGTAATTCTACAGCTCATACTTTACATTGTAAAGCTCCTGTAAGGGATCCCTTCAAATTCAAAGTAAAAAAAATTGTTAACGGTTTCAGTTCACATAGAAATGTGGAGACCGAAGGCCTACATTATTGGTATAAACCCGGTTGGCTGATGCTGAGCTGAAAGTACAGTGGATGTGTGCTGGAGACTCAGTGACTCAGTGAGTCATGTTTAGTTTTTAGTGAGTTTAGTTAGAAGAGGGAGGTCTGGCAGAGACGACAGGACTCCAGACTTCAGAAGTTCAGGTTCACGTTACAATAACTCAGTTTATTTAGTCTGCTGTGTTTACATTAAAGACACGTACACACATAATTGCATGGAAAACGTTTTCCTTCATTTACACATGTATTTAGATATGCGAGTTGACTTGACTTAAATTCAAGTATATCTTTCAAGATTACATTACAGAGCTCCGCGTTATCAAAAATAAGAAGTCGAACTTGTGTCAACAATTGATGTGTAATTGCATTCCTTTGCGATTGTAGCACGACAAGAGTGAATCAGAGTTGGAGCGACTATGTAGATACATTTTCTACATGTAATTCTTCTTTTATACAAGTAATTTTTCTTGATAATTTGATGGGACGGTACATATGCAGTAGTAGTGGCTTAATTTTATTGCTGACGTGTTAAAATGTTGAATATTGTTATTGTTAAGTTGTACGTGTTTGTGCTGCAGAAGAAGATTAATCTAGTTCGTCCTTTTCTTCTGTTCATGCAAAATGATGAGGACAAGTGAAGGGTGAGATTGAAGATAAGCGAAGTTGCTGAAAGTAAAGAAGCTGCATGCGGAGGTCCAGTGGAGGGTAAGCAAATTGCTGCAATGCAATTTTCACAGCTGCCTTTGCATTTGCATCAAATTACGCTGCAGCTCTCTTATTACACTTCTGTAGTGCTTACAATATGTTTTTCACTTACATCTCAAATAATTAGCACATCCAGCAATTTCAATTATTGCACAGTTCAATTTATGTTTCAACATGTTGCAATCAGACGTAAGTGAAACACAATATTACAAAAGATAAAGACATGTTTGTCGCGCTTTATGGGGAATGTGAGAAAAAAGGCTAAAAATACAATGAGTTTTTTCATAGATAAATACATACCCTTCTTGCCCTTACCCTATAGCTTATTGTTAGTGAACAACGAGATATATTGTTAGTGAACAACAAGATGACACATAATTAGCTAGGAAATTAATTTTTTAAGCATTTGAAAAACATAGTAGTAAAATAATATGCACAACGAGTCAAAGTAATGATAGAATTACATATTAAGGGTGTATTGTATAATATGAACAGGGTAATAAATAGCTTTGAGACTTGAATACTTTGAAAGATAGTGTGGGTTGAGTACAATTTTAATTATCAATTTTAAAATAATTAGGGAATTGAATAAAAAATAAAAGGAATAAATGTAGATAAATAACTTATTAGTGTTCATTCATACTGAACTTATGAAGACTATTTTTATAATAATAGTTTTGAGCTTATCATCACATTAGTCTCACGTTTCCGTACGCGACTGCTATGCTTCAGTTCGGAAAGGAAGAACGTCATGATAAAATGGGACGTACAAAAACTTGAGAGAATAAGAGATAATTTGACCACAGTCATCTTATATCTGAATCTCTTCTTCTAATTGTGAATTTTTAACTCACAGAACTCATATCACATTTAGAGTGGATAAAATTGTGTAGATATGTCGACTCTTCTTTCCATCTATATACTTATAATAAAATCTTGCAGTTATCCATTCACATGTGCTCATTCATCAATTCATCATTTATTCATTTATTAATACTACTTCCCCTGCAGGACTTCATTATCAGTTCCAATTATATGGACTCCGAGCACTTCTCTCATTCTGTCCACTCTGCACTTCTTAGAGACCTCGTCAAACAACTAGACCTATTTTAAACTCACAGAGTCTCCGTACAATCCTCAGTCGTTGCTTGAATCTCGTCCAGCATATTTAACATGCCCTGCTCCTCTTCTTCCTCCGTTTCTTACACAAAAATCTTTCATAGTCAACATCCAGACAATCCAGTCGCAGTTTGCTCCTTTGGTTGCATATAGAACTTTATGTAACTCGTATCTCTTGAAACTTCTTTAGTATTAGACAGCAAGTGTTTGCCCTGTCTACGGTTAATGGGTTAAAAGTGGAAAAAATGTATTAAAATCATTTTTTTGAAACAAAATGTATTAAATTTTTATCTTTATTTATAAAAATGTTAAAAACCAGGGCGGCACATTATTATATCCTTATAAATTGCATGTTTAAGTAAATGATTTTGTTGCATTATTTTGTTTCAGAGTTTCAGTGCTGGAAAATTAACAAACGATATTATACGTGGACGTGGAATTGAATAACATCCGAGGGAGAATTAATCTCATCTCTGTTTTTCTGTGGCGACATTACATTTTCATGATTGTCATTTTTGTCATCGAGGTACTAAACTATCAACTTTATAATATTGTTGTCAATTAGAGAGACGATTATACAGCTATATTTGCAACTACTGTATCTCACTATATTTACGACCATTTTTTACATTTTCTCATATATAATTTCGTATTCTACATTTTACATTATACTTGCATGCAACAGCGGATCGATGTTTTTGTCCGCCGGTCGTGAGCACCCCCATATTCCCAGAAAAATTTATTTGACAATTCTCATTCTCATTTGTCACATTTGAGCCACCTTCAAACCTCACAAGGTTTTCCCCATTTCAGAATCCTGGTTACGCCCTTGCTTGCATGCCTACTACCTAAACAGTAAACACGCATTCACTCACACCGGCCACGTGCACCCTACATTTACATTTATCACCGTTCTTGTTTTTCTTTCATGTGCTTCTGCAGGTATTTCTTTCGGTCACCGTCCCACACGCATACCCCAATGAATCTGCAAAATGAGATTTCCGATACTGTTTTTGCAATTTTTTACTAGCTGTTTATTTTCATAAGGTAAATAATTTTTTAATAGATCTATCTATTCTATGATATTTTGATATTGATGATGATAAATCGCAGCTATAGAATTAAAGACGAAATTTTGTCAATCACTTGAGACATTTTTCATCTCTTTATATTAGCACTCATAAATGATATTATATTGAATGTACATAGTTTATTCAGAATAACAATAATTTTATTAATTTTATGACTTAATGGAGGGCGCACACTTTTTCAGTGAATGACTCAGAGGTCACAGGTCAATTTGGAGGAAAATGGTTTGTATAAACAAAACCAATAAACTTTTATCTATTGAACTTGGAAGAGATAATTTTATTCACAATTAAAAGGAAAAAAAACCCAAATAGCCGAAGCCCAAGTTCGATGCAGAATTTTTTTTATATAGGGGGTATGCATTTTCAAAACACTTTCGAAAAATTCGATTTCATTTAGAGTAGAGTTTGTTTTTCCTATCCAAATGCTTGGGGAAGCAGAGACGCATAGAAGATGCCATTGTGTAAATTAAAGGCGCGAAGGTGTTCGTATTTCATACACGATGTCAAACGTCTCTCAGGTCTCTCCTACAACTTCTGATTCTCTCTTGCATATGCAGATTTAAAGTGGTTTTAGAGCATCACAACAGTTGTGACTGACTCGTCTTCAACTCCACTAAAATTGAAATTTGTAATAATAATTTTTTTAAAATTATCTCTTCCAAGTTCGAAAATTTATTTTTTAATATTTTTGAGAATTCTAAAAATATCTAGTGTAAGTTCGGAATGGAGAAGGAGGTGCCGGACACCCCCTCCAGATACTCCCTTGATCCTAATTGCCGCTCTTGCGCTCTTCTATCAAAATAAATAACGCAAACACATTATTTTCCATTGAAAGATATAATTGAATTTAAAAACATTCAACACTAACACGGCACGGTTCACGGTTGCACTTGATTAAAAGACTGAATTTGTACAATTCCATTTTATTAAAATTAAATATTATTTTATTTTATTAAAATGGAATAAATAGTTATTTTAATAAATCACAGAATAATATTGTTATTTACACATATTAATATTTCATTATTTAGCGGTATGTTTTGCTACTTTATTTATTTGGGTACAAGGTTTTGTGAAGAAATCATGTTTTAAATAAAAGTAAGTAATTAATTCTTTTTGTTTTTCCAGGTGGAATATCTCAAAAACATGAAAAGTAGAATTCAATCAACTTTTTTCTGAAGACATTGTTTGCAAAGAGCATACTTGTGTGCTTCAGCCCGAAGATTTTCTATAAATTAATTGCGCCTTTTTACCCATATTGAAGTGTTAGAAGTACTGAACTCAATTTATAATGGCGAACAGAGTTGAAGTCCCTTGGCCAAAATTAAGGAGAATCTTTCCCCCACCACTTCAACGGCAATATAGACCCAGCAAAGCGATAGATGAGTTATACAGTGGTCCAGACGAAGATACTCCAAACATACCTTGGAACGTTGAAGAACTTTCTGAGAAGGACAAGGCGCCATCTAAAAATTCTTCGCCTGTGGAGAACAATAATAATGGCTCAATTCCTCCCGAAAAAAATTCAACTGCATTCACACTTCAAGACAAAAATTCACTTCCAAGTACAAAGATATTCGAAGCCGTTAATAATTCATTTGATAACCCAACGACAACAAAGGAGAAATTATCTCCAGAAATGTTATTCGATACTAACCCTGATTCTGACAAATCAAAAAATCCTGAATCAACAACGGTGGAGAATAAAACAAGTGGAAAGAAACTGGTTAAAAATGCAAAGAAGCTAGGAGGATTCGAAAACGTTTCAGATGACAGTGACGACGAAATTCAAATTTTGGAAATAGTGGACATTGACAGCAGTACAAATAGTAAGAATAATTCAATAACAGAACCAGTTAATCTTGACGGTGACGGTGACGAAGAAGTTGATCTTGTTGTAGAGGCTGGGAAAAGAAAGCAGTCGCTTCCATTTCTCAATATAGTTTCAGAAAATGGTATACGAATTATATCCGGAGGATCTAAAAACATCGCGAGTAATTCAGAAGACGCTAATAAAGATAAAGTAGAAAAAAGATTTGATGAAAATTTGCACAAGGACAACAAAGACAAATCGCTACGGAGAAAAGAAACAAATGAAGCTACCGATGAAAGCAAAATTGAGAAAAAACGGCGAAAAAGCAGGAGTTCTGAGGATAGCGCCGGTGAAAGATTTTTTAACAATAAAGAGCCCGACGTAATAAAAATAGCTTCCAAGTCGAATATTCCTAGAAATGAACCCAATAATGCGGCAATAGAAGAAAATGACGCCAACTTGAATAGACAACCCTCCCCAGCAACAATCAGCCATTTGAACGAATCTTCAAGAGACAAGGAACAACTTCAGGGAACAACTGCAGACAAAACTGGAGGAACTCCGGAAGAAAATGCAAAAGAAAAGGAAAAAACCATTTTTAGTACAACTTCAGGAAGTGAAAGCCGTGCAATTGATACCACTGATAAAGATGCTACTACTCTTACTTTGAATAATTCATTCAGAACATCTTCAGTTGATTCCGTGGAAGAAGGAGGGGAAGAAATGTTAACAGTTGAGAAATCATTTGTTGATCCTACAAACCCCGAGCCGAATTCGAACGAAACAATAACATTTTATGAAAGCAATGATCAAGAAGCGGACAATCAGTTAGACGAAACTATCATTGGAAATTCTAAGTCACAGGAGAATTCAAACGACCGTGGAATTATAAATCAAGTCACAGAGCCTGCAAGGACGAATGGGCAGTTATATTCCATTTTGGAAACGACTGCTGTTCTGCGTTCTCTTATTGAAGCCGAAGTAAAATCTCTAATGAAATCTACTCTCGTAGAAAACATACTGAAAAAAATTGTCGAAGAGTTTCTCACCAATCATCTCATAAACAATTTAATTTCTGGGCTCAATAAAGAACAGCACCAAAATGTTGAGCAAATCCAAATGGAGAAACAAAAGTCTGGAAATAACGCAACAGCCGCCAATCAGGCAAATTCGCCCAATCTGAATCCTACGGAAGAAATTAATTCTGAAAACAACTTGTGTCCCACTCAGATTTCCCCGCAAGATTTATCTCGGAGCCACATGCCCCAACCTCAACAACCACAAAGATCAGTACCCCTTGTGTTACCACCAGCACCACCACCAACACATTTCCAGACGTCTCAAACGATTCCACTTTGCAGTTGTAGAAATCCAACATGCGTACGAAATGATAACAGATCACAGTCACAAATGATTGCACCGAATGGTAATTCAAGTTTGCTTGCCCATCAGTACCCGACAATTTACCAACAGTTAAATAATTATAATGGCAATCCTTGTCCCATTGTTAACAATTCCCACACTGTTCAAATGGAACAATTCGTGAATAATTTCTGTCCAACCAATTCCAATACTCCCCCTTCCTCCAAATCAAATCCTCGCCCACCAAAGCGCAAATACAACAAAAAACAAGCGGACAATTCCACCATCCCAGCTAAAGTCGCTAAAAGAGGTCGGAAAAATAGCAAAAATGATCGCAGTCCAAATCAGCGACGCCATTCTTCATCATCTGAACAAGGAATGACGCTGGAGCATACAATCAACAGTTTTCACGACGTGGTTGGTGGTTATTATTCTTACAATTCCCAAACGGCTAACAATTCATACAGTATGCATTTAAATTTACAAGAACAAAGGCGCAATTTAAATTATACCCATGCTGGTTCGCTGGATCCCCGTCATCAAGTTCCTCAAGGCCTACCGCCGCCTTCACTTCATCCACCGCAAATGGATTCTCAGTATTACAATATGCAAAATCAATTGCGAGGACAAATTCGTGGAGGATCATCCCCAGCAATGGATTTTGATGCAACCCGTTTACGTACACCACCAGCGACTGTTTCTCAAAATCGGATTCAAAGTGTTTCTCCGCAAGATAATAGAGAACCACATTATCATCAGACGAGTATTTCGTCGCCTGTGCCTGGATCTACATACGAACATTATCAACAGGAGGCCGATCTCGTTTACCCAATTCAAAGTGCCAATACACTAATATTCAAAAGTCCTGCAGAACATCAAAAATTCCTTGCTCAGCAAACTCACAATCAGTCGAATGTCCAAATTGACGGTTATTTTCACCAAAATTATCTCGTAGATAAGAGAATATAATCAGCAAAACATTTTGTCGCAATTTGCAATGTGTGTGTATCCAACACAGTTAGAAAGAGAGCCAGCCAGCCTTGTGCGATAACCGTTTATTACAAAATGGGCGAAATCGACATTCCGCTCAAGTCGGTTATTTGAAGCTTTTATTTGCAGACTTTTCTTTCGTACTTAATCAAAACTACTTTAGATATGGCAGGAAGCGGTTCTGCAATTTTTGTAATTTATTTTTATAATCGAGAGTGATTCCTTATATGTTACCAATACCAGTAATTGTTCATGTATAATTCATATTACAGTACAACTCTTCCGAAATCTATAAAAATTATTTGATTAGTTGCAATAAATAATATTAGGCTAGTTATAATATAGAATAGAAATTGTAGAGTTAGAAATTATTTGAAGAGGTACCTATATTACGCTCGAATTGTTATATAATTGTATACTCAAAGGGAAATAAACAATTGCATTTTTCCACTATCATTGACATGCATTTTTAAACTTACTTATTGTGCTTTGTGCAAGTTCATCAATATCAATGAACTCTACAACTGATTCACAATGGTACTCTATACAATTATTTACATTCCGAAACTTTTATGCACATTTATTTTACTCTCCTTTTTCACAATTAATTAAGGTTTTCACATAAAATAATTGATCATATTACAGGGCAAGATGAATGTTATCTTTTAAACTGTTATGAGCAAACATAAAATCAGCAGCACTTCCTTCTTTTATAGTCCTCACATAAGTCACATATGAGTACGAAATCATTTGAAATCTTACGAAATCATTTGAAATCTTACGAAATCATTTGAAACCTTGCGAAATCATTTGAAACCTTACGAAATCATTTGAAATCTTACGAAATGAATGATTTCGAAATGCATCTCTTGCCCCTTGCCCTTGGATGTATCTCTTTGTTCCCAATTTTTACTCGATAGCACACTGCGATACATGGTTTCGTAAAACGGTCATAATGGTTTTTGCCCCTATTTGGGGGG
>JABASD010003614.1:0-19105 GCA_019776165.1 Pogonognathellus flavescens | reverse complement strand
ACAGACAGACAGACAGACGGACGGACAGACGGACAGACGTATACACCATTGTTATAAAGTACCGCTTTGCGCTACTTAATTTTACCCATTTGTTGTTGCTGCATACCCGGTCCATATTGGGGTCCACCCTGTGGTGGTGCATATTGAGGTGGTGGTCCACCTGAATGTATTGCAAATATTAATGGCAAATTACTGACATTTACTATTCAACTATGTAAAATCAGTTGTAAATAGTTTTATGCATATTTGAAAACGTAGGAATTATCAATATAATATGTACTATACGAATAACATCATGTGATGATTTACAATCTTGTATTACCTTTCTGTCCTGAGACAGGCTGTGCAGTTACAGGTTTACTCATTTCATTTACTTAATACATCGCTAATGCGTATGATAACATTTTGTCAGAAAAATTGTGAATTTTTCAACCTGGAACACTGGAACACGTAGCCACTTCAAAAAATATTTCTTAGTACCTACATGGGTACTTAGATCGTTTTTATTCAGTTGAAACTGAAATGACTCGAAAAATGTTCATGAAAAGTTTTTATAGATAATTGTAGTCTCGGAAACTGTCTTAATTGTCTGATCATGCAAATTATAACTCTCAAAGTGAATTTTGATCTTTCAGTCACTCTTCGATAGGCAGAATAGGCACCTTTAGTTCTATTATTTGTTTCATCACTGATTATTGCTTAGTATAAAATTATGCTTATTTCAGGTTATTTAAAGACATTCGAACATCTTTGCAGTTGCATGATTAACAGTTTTTCATTAACAGTCTTCCATGCCCATTAAAATTGATGGCAGTTTACAGCATTAAAATATTTTATTTAAATATGCAGATTACCTTTATGGTTCTATTAAAAACACTGTGAGACGAGTATAATATTATAAGTATACTTTATACTACTATCACAATTCAAATGTAATGTAATAATTCTCTTAAGTTTAAGCAACTGATGGATTTGCATCATTTTTAGTAACTCTTTATTACAAATGATGTTTTGTTCTATTTTTGGTAACTAAAATTTCTTTGTCGTAGTTGCAGTCGTAAATGCATGGGTAATCTTTGTTGTTCAATCGTGTTCCATGTCATTCAGGCAATTCAGGTTTAATATTTTTGAAGATATAGTGTCTCCACTTTTTTCAAGTTAAAAAGAATCATCACATTTAACGTCTACGATCATTATCAGGTTTGCTTTCAAAATACATGAAATCCTGCAAGATGATTTAAGATAAGCGAAGGTAAATTATTAGATCCAGAGATTAGTTACATAAATATGTAAGGAAATGATGTAATTTATGTCATTAAGTTGTGGCTCCACATGAATAATAATGTTTTGGAAGAACGTATGTTCACTAATTAATTTGCTTACAATTAGCATACTCGCTGCTATTAAGACTGCTTTCAACTTGACGGAAATATGTTCGTTGAAGTATACCCCAAAATTATCAGCGTCTGTCATAGCTTCTTGAACGAATCCAGACCACTGCTTTGCAATTCTACCAATTTCCACAAGACCATCAGCAGAATAAACCTAAATTCTCAATAAATTATTTTCAGGATAAAAAATATCAATGGTATATTTACATTTGAACCGGTTGCAAATGCAGTTATTTACTTTAAATACAACATCAGATCCACAACATGCTCGAGTGCATAATGGGCCTTTTATTTTCAAAACTTTTTGACCTTCCTCATCTTTGATTGAAAATGATGGGCAACAACTGAAATGGGTTATAAAATAATTTTGTCATCTTCGTAGATTTATTATTGATTAAATACAAGTAAAGTAAGTAAAGTAAATAAATACCTCCAATTTTGAGTAACTTTTCCTATAACCTGTCCTAGAGATGAGACTGTCATTTTCTAAATACACAAAAAGTTTTCATGAACTTTACAAGACAGAATAATTGGTTTGGTTTCAAAATAAACTTCTATATTTTTATCATAGTTTATACACAAATAGTTAAATCTAAAAGTACTTAAAAGATTAGCCCTAATCATTTCAGGTGTTTACGATCATCATAATAATCCGAAGGTTAAAAATCATACTTGTAGACAACAGGGGCAAAAACATGATTTACTAGCACAGGGTCGGTTCAAATGAATAACCTCTGTCCCTGAAATATCCCGAATTTCTATATCAAATGGACGTGATGGACCAAAACAGTTTCTCGTACAACAGTTTGATATCTCTTGTGCATGGAATAAGTAACCTTGTGGTCCAAAAATGTCATACTGATTGCTTGTCTCATAACCAGCCAATACTGTGACATTATTTATATAAAAATCATTTTAACACTTCAGAGAACCATGTAAAGCAATAAATGGTTGAAATGTAATTATTTGCATATAATTAATACTATAGGATCATCTCATACTTTCTAGCAACTCAATTTTTTGTTTGACAAAAACGTGATTAACGTTTTGAAGACTATCCAGACCCAGGGCCGATGGCATCATCATTCCTGTTAAGCATACAAAGTTTAAAATACAAAGCCCCAGACAGACAGGTATATAATTCTTCGTACTGTAAAAGCAAAAGTTCAATTAAATATTAGCACCATGTGGTATCATTCCAGGAATTGCAATTGGCATCATTCCTGGATGTGGCATAACTCCTGTATTATAAGGCATCATTCCTGGATTCGGTAAGCCATGAATACTGTGAGCTGAAATCAAATTCTACACATTTAACTTATCTAGTAGTCTGATCAAGAAGTAACGACATATTTTATACCGAATTGAAAATAATTTAATTGATTAATGTATGAAGTACTTGAACGGGCTAGCTCAGATATGTGACTTGGCTTTCGTAGTACGGACATTTCCTATACGATAAATGTAGCGTAATGGCTTTATTGTCAGAATCTAGTCAACTTACAAAACAGTAAACTGGTCTGCCCCCAAAGGACTTAAATGATAACTTAACTAAAAATTATAATACTACTAGTATTTCACTGAAAAGTGACCAAAGGTGTGTCTTCAATATTTTTTTTAGTTTTCTTCGATGATCATGTTTCATGCCAATTTCACAGTGTTTTCCAACATTCCAAGGCAACCAGGTGTCGAGTCTATTGTACAGTGTATTAAAATCTCCACGTTGGCTTGACCTTCAGTCCTCTCCCCCAAATTACTTATACATTGTGAGATCTACTCTTCTGTATAAATGTGCCTAACTTAGTAACAGTTTTCTAGGGTTTGCTGTTTTTACACTCCTTTATACAGGAGAGCGCATCTCACAATGTAGAAGTAAAATGTTTGTCCGAGAGGACTGAAGGTCAAGTTGACGTGGAGATGCCAGTATAGTTTCACTGAAGTAAAGCCTGAACAAAAGTACCACATTCGTAATTTAGCATAATCGTGTGCATATACTCAACTCATGAATCGCATACATACGCGCATAGAACGGATGAGGTGAAAATACATGGTATGAATCAGTCAAACTTATTTAGTCAATAAACCAATTATAAGCTCAAAAGCGAAAAAAATACACTTCCTTAAGCATACGTTAATGGTTATAATTGTGGCGTATGTATATTAGTGATTCGATAAGTGCAAAGCGTTAAATGATGCAATGCCTAGTGAAGGGCTTAATGTAGCATGTCAATCCATCGTATGAGACAAACTAAGCCATCTGCTCTAGAGGGACAATTACATTGTTTTAGTTTGTTTATTGGCATTCAAAGATACATATATAGGTAATCTTGGTTGTTCAATCGTATTCCATGTCATAAATGTCACTCAGGACTAATATTTTTGAAAATATGTTATCTCTCAACTTTTTTCTAGTTAGAAAGAATCATCAGATCATCACATTTAGGGTCTTTGGTTATGATTGCTTATCCTCAAAATACATGAAATCCTGAAAACGTGGTTTAAGATCAGCGAAGGTAAATTATTATATCCAGAGTGGTTACAGATAATGAAACGATGCAGGGACTCCACATTAATAATGTTTAGGGAGAACGAATGTGCAATTATTCCTGTGCTTACAATTAGCATGGTCGCTGCGATTAAAATTGCTTTCAATTGGACAGTCATGTTCTCGTTGAAGTAAACCCCAAAGTTATCAGCGTCTGTAAAAGCTTCTTGAATGAATCCAGACCACTTCTTTGCAATTCTACCAATTTTCACAAGACCATCAGCAGAATAAACCTAAATTCGTCAACAAATTCTTTTAAGAATAAAAAATATCAGGGTATATTTACTTTTGAACCGATTGAAATGCAGTTATTTACTTTAAATACAACATCAGACCCACAACATGATTCAGTGCTACATGGGCCTTTTATTTTCAGAACGTTTTGATCTGCCTCATCTTTGATTGAAAATGATGGATAACACCAACTGAAATGTGTTATAATTAATTTTTTCATCTCTTTTTGTAGTTATCATTTGTTGCACACAGTGCAAATACATAAATAGCTCACCTACAATTTTCAGTAACTTTTCCTATAAACAGTCCTTTAGATGAGACTGTCATACTCTAAATACACATATAGCTTTAATGAACTTTACATAAACAGAATAATTGGTTTAAAAATAAACTTTTATATTTATCATAGTTTATACACAAATAGTATTAAATCTAAAAGTAAAAGATTATCAGCCCTAATCATTTCAGGCGTTTACATTCATTATAATTACGCGGAGGTTACAAATCATACTGGTAGACAGAAGAAACAAGGTCGGTTCAAACGAATAACCTCTGTCCCAGAAATATCCCGTATTTCTATATCAAAAGGACGCGTTGAACCTAAACAATTTCTCGTACAACAGCTTGATGTCTCTTGTGCATGGAATAAATAACATTGTGGTCCAAAAATGTCATACTGATTGTTTGTCTCAAAACCAGTCCATACTGTAACATTATTTACACATATAAAAATCCCACTATAAATATCTGTAGTTCTTACAACAATTCAGAGAACCATGCAATGCAGTAAATAGTTGAAATGTAATTATTTGCATTTTAACAAGGTAAAGATCATCATACTTTCTAGCAACTCAATTTTTTGTTTGATAAAAACGTAATTAACGTTTTCAAGGCTATCAAAACCCAGAGCCGATGGCATCATCATTCCTGTTAAGCATAAATACAAAGTTTCAATATAGCCCCAGAAGGGTACATCGTACTGTAAAAGCAAAAGTTCAATGTTTAGCACCTTGTGGTATCATTCCAGGAATTGGAATTGTCATCATTCCTGGATGTGGCATAACTTCTGTATAGGGCATCGTACCTGGATGCGGCATAACTCCTGTATAGGGCATCATTCTTGGATTTGGTAAGCCATGAATACTCTGAGCTGAAAAAAATTCGACACATTTAACTGATCTAGTAATCTGGTCAAGAAGTAATCACACATTTTATGCTGAATTTAATATTATATTTCTTCTTCTTTTACCGGCACGCTCAGACTTGTGGCGGCGACGGCTTGACTTTGATAGTAGGGGCATATATATTTACTGTATGATAAATGATAATTTACTTAGTAAAAATTATAAAACCATTATTTCCACAAAGTCTTCAATATTTTATTTGAGTTTTTTTTCGATGATCATGTTTCATGCCAATTTAACACAAAGTTTTCCAACATTCCAAGGTAACAACTTGCGGTACTACAATGTCGAGTCTATTGTACAGTTTCGCTGAAGTAAAGCCTGAACTAAAGTACCACATTCGTCAGTTAATTTAGCACAATCTTATACTCAAACTCATGAATACATGAGTACGAAGTACTACACATACTACTTGCATAAAACGGATGAGGTGAAAATACATGGTATGAATCAGTCAAACTTATAATAAAACAATTATAAGCTCAAAAATGAAAAAAACGCACCTCCTTACACACACAGGTAATGGTTGTAATTGTGGCGTATGTATTTTAATGATTCGTTAGGTGCAAAGCGTTAAATGATGCAATGCCTAATTAAGAGCATAACGTAGCATGTCAATCCATCTTATGAGCCAAACTAAGCCCATCTGCTCTAGAGGGACAATTACATTGTTTTAGTTTGTTTATTAGCATTCAAAAACAATAGTATAATAGATATGTATACTCGCACTTGGTAGTTCAATCGAGTCAATCAGATAAAACTCTTTTGTAGTACTTACATTATTATTGCACTAAAGCTATTCACTATTGAATTTGGTATATGCGGATCTGTAGATTCAATGTCGGGGACGGTCGTAATAGTAAAGCATTGAAAGCGCGAGGCAAGGTGAGTTAAGCTGCCTGAAAGAAGGAAAAAAGCAATCTCCTGGTTAAATGAACATCATAATTTATATATATATGTGCCTATAGTGTAACAAATTACGTGTGTTCTAGCCAAAAGAAGAGATTTGCCTTGATACTACTTGTGCATGTCAAGTATTGGCTTGGTTGGTTGATGATGATGTTCCGTTCCACTTGGTCTTGGCTATCAACAATTGTTTGTGGCTCCAAGTGTTTTTAAACGCACGTAATTTGCATTAAGACTCACTCTCTTTTCCATCCTAGTCAATAATGGTGTACCTACCAGTCAAATTGACTTGTATCATTGTATGCATCAGTTCCGACCATCCGTGAACTGTATCAACTAAATGTACCTATAGTGTTTCTGAAATATCTACTAATAAGTTTTGAGGTTACTCGTGAGACTAACGTATAAGATGCATGTATTACTGCGTTTAGTTTAAACATGTACATATGGTATGTAGATACATATATTATAGTATAGGTGTAATAAATAATGCTACTACCAGAAACCGGATTGATTTCAATTCATACTCAATCATGCGTTCCTTATGTGGAGGTTTTGCGGGATTTGTTCTACCGACTGTGAATACGAAACTGAAAGGATGAGACTCGAGGTATTTGTTTCTTGCGGATGTGAGGAGCTATCATGGTATTGGTTACGTGTTAACTATTTTCGTCTTGGTTGCCTCGATTTTCAGTTGATGACTCTATTTACAATTTACGCAATACATTGGTCTGCATGAATTCGTAAAAGCTGCAATGCGTAATTTGTATGCACATAAATGCCAAGCAAAGTTGCAAAAATAAAGAAGCAGATTTTCGATGACAAATACTACTTATTGTCATTGTTAGTGTCACAAACAAATGGCAACATAGAGATAAATCAATTTCATAATTGTATGCAGAAGTTGTACTTTCGAGAGAAAAAATTGTTAAGAGAGAAAGATAGATGAGATCCTACCTATCAATTTGAAACAGTAGCGTGAACAAGGAAATACCCGAATTTATTAGGCAAATACTTACTGCCATACTGGAAATGTATCTGGATCATGTTAACATCTTTGCAGATTTTCTTATGCGATTAATTAATAATAGTAATCCAATTTCATTTGTAGATTCGTCTTTGCCTTTTCTTTCCATACGTTGCCGTTTAAAAGTAAAATTCATAAAAACGATGTACAAGAGTCTTCTAAAGTAAACTGCATAGTGCACATCAAGTGCATACCAAATTTTTTAATTTTGCCCTGCATCAATTATTAACTTTTATGCGTGGGTTATTGAGGGACAAACAATTTTATGTTTATTAAATGCATAATAATATCTGCAAAGATCTTAATACTTTTAACATAAACGTTTTTCGAAAAATAGGGCTTAATTTGCCTCCCAAATTCCGATATTTACTTACTTGTTTACAATTATGCTGCTGGAAATTGATAGGTATTAGGTGTAAACTTATCTATCTCTCACTTAACATCATTTTCATACTACCTAGTATACCTTGTACCTATATGCATACTGCAATGTACAAAATCTATTATCATGTAGACCACTAAACTGGGGTTCCATCCGATCCTCCGAAATAGTAGGTACTCACAAGCATGATCGTGTACGTTATACTCTCTGTTGTGTATTACCGTACGGTATAAGGTTTCTATTTTACTGGCTACTTGTAGTCAGAAGTAGAAACACGATGAGAGTCTCAACAAGAAAGGGATGGCCGAAAATTATTGCCGAGTAATGGTCTAATACTAATGTAATGTGTCTGTCCCGCTGTTTTATCTGTCGGTTTTCTCACTCATTGTCAGTTTATTTCTCAAGGTAAAGATCTACGCAGCACTGTCAGATATGAAATCTCTGTGAGTTGAAATGAATAAGTATAGAAAGGCTACGAGTTAGTTACATCATAAATACAACGTAATATTTTGTATACGTGCATTAGGCAAGTTTGTGTACATTTCGTATCTTATTATTATTACAGTTGATACTTTTATATATTTACATTACAGAACAACACTTCTTCACCGAAGTAAAACACAGTAGGAATACCTCCATCTGTACATATAACACACCTTTTTTCATTTCAAATGTACACGGATACCTATGTGCCCATAAAGATTTAAAATCAAGATAGCCTTTCCATCCACCGAGAGAGAAAGAAGGTGAAGGCCTTCTTCCATTTGCTTATTTAGTCGTTGTGTGTACAATCACACAGAGATACATCACAAGAAATTTTCCACCGCATCATATTCTACTGTAGTGGTAAAATCTTGTAGTGGATCCCTGACAAGAAAGTTCCATAGCAAAATAAGTTACACTTACACAGCACAAGGTTTGTAAGTAAAGCAGTGAGTGAGTATGCAGCAAGCAAACCATAACTACCCTTCCTGTTTCATTTATCACAATTTCTTGTCTCTCTCCTATATAAGGCAAGAAATAGAAGACCGTGGAATCAAACGAGACAAGACAAGCCTTCCGCCTGTTTTACTATCTTAACTTACATGAAAAGATGATGATGCTGTGTCATATGCTACCACAAACTACAGAATCCGACTATATCGTAGCATGATAGACGAACACAGTATTTTCATATGTAGTATACACTAGTGAAGTATAGAAACGCGTTACCTTTAAAAGAATGTATTTCTGTATGTGCCTCCGGTCCGGTCTGTGTGCTCAAGCTCTTAAGCTGATGATGACGAAGATGATGATGATGTGAAATCCCTTGCTGAGAAAACTCGTTTGAGCTGAACTGATACAAGGACTGATAGGGCCTTATCACTTCACCATCCTCGCGGTCATCATATATCTTACTTCTACGTCTTCGTCCACCAACCTGGCCAACCTCATCTTCCTTTTCAATGGATGAGATCCGATCTTCCTTCTGCTGAATTTTATTTCACATCATTTCTTCCAAAAAAGTCCCAAGACTGCGCCAGACTTGCAGAGATCCACAAAATAAAAGCACACCTTTTCTTTAGTTCTCATGAATTACCTCACCTACCGTATATGCATCTATACTTGTTAGCAATATTAATATCACGGAGATATACGAAGGTATACACCGATTTAGGATGCAGGTCTCAAATTTTTTTGATATAATATATAAGATCTCTAATGTTACTGTGCTGTAGTAGTACATAACAAACCTAGGAATTCACAAAGAGAAAATATTATCAGTGGATCAAATTTCCACTCCTTTGCGGCTTAACTTTTGTGATTCAATTCAATTCATATAAAATATAATATTATTTTGGCGATGTTGGTTGTTACGACTGTAGTAGTAGAGACTTTAGGTTTAGGTTATGCATGGGTAGAACTATAAACGAGGCCGCCTGCTAGGCAATTCTAGTTAAGATATCGAGACATTACGTCTTTTTCTTTAAAAATGTTCCTTTTAATATTTGATCGTTCGTAGGTGTTTTATTACGTCTATTGAACTGAATTTGCTGTGTAGTTTGACCTGTCTTGGGGTTAGTTTGAAAAAGACGTTTCTCTTTTGGTTTCCTCTAACTTCCCTTTCGGTTTGTAGAAGAAAGACATGAATGAAAATGGAAATAATGGTGTAATTCTGCACCCACAACATTCAGCAGGCTTTGAATGAGTCCTTTTGTTTGTCGCTGATTTCACCTTCACCTTTGTTTCTCTCAATAGAATTTTAAAGTTGTGCCATTGAATTCGGGATTCAGAATTATGTCTGGTATTATTATCTTGAATTCATGTCTATATACAGTAGTAATTGTGCATGACACACGTGAAGTACGTAGGTAGTAGTAGTCGTATAATATTGCCTTATGCCTCACTTGAATTGTTTGTGCAGTGCATAATATAAAGATAGACTAATATTAAACAAGTATTTTCTATAGGTACTAGAATTTCCGCAAGCAAACTCTTCTCAGTTCATCAGACTGAAGTTAAGGGGACTCCTGGAAGTCTTGTTTTGATCTATTGATGTTGAGTTATTGATGGCGTGGAAAAGTGGACTAATTATTAACAAGCCGCGTAAAGTAGTCAAGCCAAAGTCAAGTTAACTATTAGTTCGTTCTCGTAAATATACGGATAACGAGAAAGGAACAAAAGCCTTTCTCCCTAATGTGCGTCTCTCTTTCCAAGGATACTCTTGTCCGCGTGCCTGTCTACTAGTGTCTACTTAACTTTCCCATGTTTCGACATACAAAACCCATATTTTACGATATGGTTAGCAGATTTTCACTCGGATCTTCTCATCTCTATGCTTTTATTACACTATTATCATCATTATTGTTACTATTCTACTGAAGCACAAAATATATGTACAGACTGCTACTGAATGAGTCACTCGTAAATAATATATTAATAATAACAGACTGAACTATTGGTACTACAAATAATATTTTGTCAATGTATCTATTTTTGACTCGTGGGAATTATTATGCAAACTATTTAGTATTATATTATATTACAGTATTATATATGAGACATATGTAATACTGCAACGGGGTATGTATTTAGTAGCATTAAATCGGATTCGGTTTCCATTTCCTGCAAATATCCGCAAGCAGTTTAGTATTGAACGAATGTGTAACAAGATCAAAACTGACTGAGTAGTGATGGGAGTTAGACAGGCATAACAAGAAGGCAAACCAAAGCTCGTTGAATAGATCAATTGAACTGCGGTGAGTCAAGTTTGCATATATGACGTATAGTGCACGAAGATAATGATACGATGAGGTTGTGTGGAAATAAGCGGGAGAAGAGCTCAATTAGCTATTTTCACATCATATCACATTCTGATCACCACAATCACAGAGCATCATTAAAAACGTCATCAACCTGCGCTACTACATTGACGGATATTTGTAATTTATATTTACCAAGAGCTATACTATTACACGTTGGAATAATAGATGATGTCATTGTCTTCAAAAATCATTGTCTTTTCTACTGTCATGTCTGTGTCATGTCATCTTCATCATGAGATGAGACATGTCAGTCTTATCATTGTATAAATAAAAGCTGATATTCGATCGCATACGATACACATACGTACCCATTCATACATAACATTATGTAAGTAATCACTCATCATGAAGGCAATAGATACTACACGCGGTACTTTCACGTAACGTTGTCTCAACTGACAATCATCAGTGAATATTTCGTACCATTATTATTACGTAGTGACAGTACTTGTATAAAATATTGTATGAGTAATTTGTAAGCATTAAAATCAGATCACTCAAAACAGTTCGGTATACACAAAAAAGTCAAAATTGCAGATAGAACAGACAGGGACGAAAATGAAAGCATACAGTGCAATTGGAATGGATGTTATTGTGTATATTCTGTGGAAAGGAACACACGCTGAGCCTCCGGACATGACATTCAATTCCTCTCGTGGTGTTTACGCAATACCACTACACGTTTGCATAGAAAATATAAAAGCGCACCACTTCTACAATGATGTGTTCGTAAAGTTTCGCCGCTCTTATGGTATCAACATTAGTAGTAAGTGCCAATAATGACAATGGCAACCATCCATCCGAATCATCTGACTTATTTTGGTGTTATAAGTACGAGAAGACATCAAGGTTGTTGTACACATATAAATAAAGAGCCCATTTGGATTATTTTACGCAGGAAATAATATTTTGCTCCAAGTACATAGTACATTCATTAGGTAGATAGAAAGCCCAAATGTAAATTGTGTAACTGAACTGTTACAATTTGCACACTTCATTTTGAAAGTGGGTGGATAAAATGAAGTTAGACAGAATATGTGAAAATTGGATTAAACAGGAGTACTACAAAAATGTTTGTTAACGAGATTAACTTAAGAAGCCATAACATACTAAACTTTAGACCCTATCAAGAGTTAATTTATACAATGTTGTCTATGGTTTTCAATTGCTCATATTCTTCAATTATTTCTGGAAAGTGATATTTCGTGTAGGTTGGTATTACTAATAAAGCTGGAGGAAGTTGGTTTCACACACCATGGTAGCAGGCTACGCATGGGTAGAAAATGAATGAATGATGCATTATAGAATGAAATATTGAGAATTGAATAGGAAGCCCTTTAGAATTCGGTTCTCTCTTTGCTCCTGTTGTGTCGCGTATTGCAATTGTGGTGCGGCACAGTGTGATGAAAAGAAAAGAATGGCATGTCAAACGAATTCTGACTAAACTAGCACACACAAGACAAGCATGGCACCCTTTCAATCATCATTATCATTATTCCTGTGTCCGACACCTAGAGAGTCCCACTGAGCCCTGGAATGAATTGAATGATGACTGTAATAATAGCAATGCACACGCATGAGACCTTACACCGAAATTGTTGTAGACCTACAAGGGCCCCGCACTTAACAGTTACGTTTTGTTCTGCCTTTTCAGTATATCGTAGTTTGCGTCGACATGAATAACCGTCAGATTCAATGTTTCTCGAGCAACCAACCTGTAATAGCACTTTCGTTGCTCTAGCAACATTGGTCAGATTAGCATTATCGCTGGATGGACGAGACAGGTAAACGTGTACAAAGTACTTTAGTAGCATACTACTTGTTTCTGTCTCTCCTACACGACTACACACGTGCACCTGACCTGACTCTTGCTCAATTGAATTAAGGAAACTTGTCCAAAGGTGCGGCTTTGTTGACACATTTTGCATTTCTAAGCCTTCCGCTCCTTTGAAGTTGACTAGTCAACAGAAAAGAGGAGTATGCACATTTATGTCCAACAAGATTGCTCCGTTAGTCATTATTCATAAATGCAAATATTTCATGTTGCCGATGTGTTCTATCTGCAACTATTCTCACATGGTACTTGAAAATATGGTGTAGAAATATTTAGTACTGTTTGATTTTATATTATGTATCAATATTCTTAAAGCTAATTTCGTTGGAGAATTAATTGAATATAAGAATTCAAATTGGAATTGCTCTGCAAAATGTAAACGTTTGATGTGAACAATGATTTTTAAGATTTAAGAGAAAATTAAGATATGAAGTACATTGGAGTGGTATGCTAGGTAGTACATTTGGGCTAATGTATTAAGTATGTATAGATATTTTTGTTTTGCTCGTTAAGAATGCACAATTATTTTATGTTTGTACAAGAATCAAAGTATAAACTGACCATCTGTGAGCTAAAAGCACATACTAAACGTTTTAAACTCGGTTATTTTGTTTTTACATGCCATTGGGTGTCTACTCCAAAACTGGCATTTATACAGATGATGCATTTAAAATACACAGTAAATTAAAAGCTACTGCTTCACTTTTAATTATAATGCAATGCATGGTTCATTACCAATTTCGAACCTACAGTTGGTGTTGTGATAATATATAAATTAATCGCATAATAAAATCTGCTAAGATGTTAATATCTGAAAATAATCCTGAAACATTTCCAAAAATAAGAACTCTGGTTGTATTTACGATGACTCAATGCACTGGTAAAATTTAGAGGTAGGTAAAATAAGGTAGCTAAATAATGGGATGGATGATATGGTATTGGTAAGAAAATGATTCGTTCTAGTTTGGTGCATTCTGCCTACTCATCGTATGGTTTTGTGCGTCTGCGAGCCCAAATGGACATTTCATTCGAGAAGTCACTTACAAGAGTCGTAAGCGAACATTATTGTATGTAATCTAATGTTAATGTATAGTAAAAGGATTCTCTCTAACTTTACTTTGCTCCTCTGTCTCTGTGTTATACTTGAGTGCGATGTAAAACGCAGACACACAGGAGAGAAGAATGATTATGGCTCATACACATAGAAAATTCGCCAACACTCACCAACACATCTCAAGTGCACAATAACTGCAAGTTGTATAAAAGCAACTGGATTGGGATAAATATAATTTTGAAGAACTTAACATTTAAGTATCTACTTGAAAGAGTCAAGTTAACGTGTAAAATACTGTAGTAAATCTTACGATGGATGATGGAACGGATTTGACGTGACTTTTAGGTAACGCCATGCTTGGATTTACATTGTATACTCACTGTAATACTTATACATAGCAACGTGTAGACTTCAAACTATAATCATATGAAGTGTAATATTATGAAGAAATGTACCCACACGAATCTAAACTATAGGAATACACTTTTAATCCTTTTATTTACAATGTGGAATAACGCTGTGCTATATACGACTACTATACTAAAAGTTGAAGACTCTACTTTTGGAAACCTAACTAACATTTTCAGGTTGGCTACTACACATAATAATGTGTTATGTGTATAATGTAAGACTGCAACTACTGTAAGAAACGGATGAGAAATAACTACGAAGTGCTCCCCGCTGTGTTGAGAAGCTCGCCGCGCTGTCAAGTGCCTGATTGGCAGCTTCAGCAATTACGACTCAGCAGAAATCTTTAGTTAACTATCTTGGTGAGTGAGTGAGTCAAAAAGAAAAGATGGAAAAAATCACATTGTTGAATGGATTGGAAAATCATGATAGAGCTTTTTTCGAGTTTGACTCTACTTCGTGTTTTGTTTCCAAAATTGGAATTCGATTGAATGAAAAATCCCTAAATAATACTCAACAAAATATTTATGCTTCTGCTGCTTGTAAATTAATATTTAACACTCATACGTAGAAAAGGCATCATTAATCTACATTCTACGCTAAGATTAAGCAGAATTATTTGACGAAAAGAAAAGTCTGACCAACGGCAGGATGACCTAAGAATTTTTTGTCGTGATGGTATTATAACATACGCTAGCTTATGACCCGCTGTTACCAACTTGGTGGTAGGTTGCTCATCCCATCAGTTGGTCTCGTCAGTCTCTCATATTTTACTTTCCACTTGAATGTAACAACTACTCTCGTACTGATGTGATATGTCTACATGTGTTATGTTCAGATGGATTTTTTACTCTTCTCAAAAATAAGAACAGGTAGCTAAAGCTAAACGCATCGTGTGAACATCACAACAGTGGTGTAACGTGGCAGATGAGATAAATTTACACCCGGTGAGTTGTTTTTTCACCCCGTGCGCTAAATGCCTTAATAACATCAACATGTACACAGACACCAGATCTGTGATATGTACATCTTACAACTACAGTAGAGTTTCGGTTTAGTTGAGTTCATGCAGTGTGTATACGAAATGATAAAGCCAAGATTTATTAGAGAAGTTGTAAATTATTTGAATACAAACAACAGGAGTGTGGTGCTAACATATATATTATGTTCAACATCCCTGTTACGTATCCAATCCAACTATACGTTTACTACACGATAAACACAGGTAGAGATAGAGTGAGATTTCATATGAGTATTTAGCATAAAGCCCAGAAACACATTTAAACCTTCTTTTAATGAAACACATGGTACATACGTACATGGGGGAAATATACGGTACAGTCTTACAATAAGTTAATGCTAGTACATAGGTTTATTATATACTAAGAGTTTGAATATATATTGTATTAAATACATACAAGTCTTCCTATAAGCATAGTAACTTTTCCCATTGCATTTGCAGTCTCATCTGCTGATACTGAACCTAGCTGTCAAATTTCACAAGATAGTAAAGACAGACTGACAAAATGAAACGTGATGGTAAAGCTTCAGGAAGCAATATTATAAGCGCTACCGGTCTTTCTTTGTTTTATTGTTTTGACTTTTGATTCCAAACCGCTCTCATCAGGGGTTAAATAAATTACAACAAATGTATGAGTGATAAGTAATCTTCAATTTTCGATCCCGTCAAATTATTTCTACAGTTAAATTTTGTTACAAGAAGATTGCACGGTATACTACGTACGTACTAAGATGTAAGTTGCATTGCATCAAAAAAATTTATTAAAAAATGCAGATAGTTTTGTGTTTCAAACTTGCAATTCATAATGTTTGTAGAAGATTATTACATAGCTAGTAAAAATACGGTGAGAAAGATACAAATTGTGTATAAGAAACTGCAGATGTTTCTGAAGAGCTGCTGTGCTGTATGAAATAGTATTCAGTAATCTCTGGTTGCAATTTTTGTTGAGGTTGAAAGTTCAAAGATGAAAAATTCCCAGAATTTTCCACGGTGATTATGCCAACGGGTTTTCCCATTAAGACTTCATATATCACAAAATATTTAATAGTTCCTTCATCGCCTTCCTATTATTAACCTAAGCCATGGATCTTCTTTCATCCGCATCACATCATTTGATAAACTGCAATGGTAGCAGACTAAGTAAGAATAAGATCGACTATACTTAATAACACATAAATAATAAGCATCTTCACGATGCAATGTGCTACGCTACGCTTCACTTGCATCCGACACACACAGTCTATAAATATACGTCTGTTTATTATACAAGCTTTATTATAATAACGTTACAACCAAGCAGTATTAGAGTTAACAGCTAACTACCAAAGTCTCATTGCATCCTTTTCTTACGGTTATCAGCATCAGCATTATGTCAAGCCAATCTACGAAAGCAGGAGAATTACCCACTGAAAAGGAAGCAGTACTGACATTACAAATACGCTACGTTGTACATCATACAGCTATTATTCTCACTTTAACACAAGACCTTTCGTATATCTCCCTACTTACGTTATGTACCTTACCAAAAAATTCGAAGCGTGTAACTACTTTGTTGCTTCTATTTCAAGAAAATAAGGAAACATTATTAGCAATCATCATATACATAAAATAAACTATTATACTAAAATATATTAACACTCAACACATTACTTTTAGAAATTTATTATCTACCTACCGCGTAGCTCCTTTATACATACAAATTCACATCATGCAGGCTTTACTTGTATTTGGTTCAATTCTTCATACATTTATATATCACATACATACTAACCTTTAATCTACCTGCACAACAATGCATTTCATTTATAAAGATACAACAGTCCACTAATCCACTATAGTAATACCAGAGACTACAACAGTACAGATAGCTTAATACACACAATAAGGGGACACCATCACCGCACCACTAAAACCACACAAACAACGAATACGAATATAAAAGCTATGTTCGCACTTATTAAAATAATACTTTATACTATTCTCGATTTATATATATAGATTACACTGTAGTGTACATAAATTTCATATGGTAGTTCTTGTCAGTCAGTGCTAGTGCAGTAACAAATATCTTTCACATTTTATCAGACAGATCACTAGTAATGTGTTACTGCATAAAGTATACAGAATATTTTTATTGCGTTGAACCGAACTAAAGCAAAAGTTCGTTTCTGATTCTAAGCTTCGTAATATTGTAATATTCCTTCTCCATATAGAGTACACAAGTAATAATATATGCCGACACAACAGTGTTCAAGCACTATGTATTTTAGCGTCGAAAGATGAATTATTCACGGTCTCATCGTCGTCATCATCATCACCATCATCATCATCATGCCATGTTCCCTCGGTGCTCATCTCTCCTCCGCGTCATGTTGTTAGCGTTATTATTTATTATGCTCTGCTCCTATGCCATTCCGATGTCAGGTTATGCTTGCCTTTCTTACTTTATACATTGCTCCACTATAAATACTACTTCATATAAAAATATCAAAATACATACACGCTTTGTATACATATAGTGTGACTCGATTTGTTTGTATAAAATAATATTTCACATATTATATTTTTGTACAGTATACTTTATAACTATTAATGTATAAATTTTATCCAACTTGCAGTATCATACAAAACATCCATCTTCAATACATTCAGAGTGTGTGTGTGTTTAGCTGGTGCAGCCCAGTATTTATTTCGTCAGTATAACATAAGTATACTAGTCAGATTCATATACCTACTCCAGTCTTTAATTTGAGAATCTAATGCAACATTACTTCGCTTAATAAAAAAATTGAACCAACATTCAAAGTGTGGATAAAAACGCACATATCGTTGAAAGCAACAATATCGCTATATGTATACAGTATGTAGGTATTTCAATTGTTTTTTATAATCTATGGAGTAAGGATTTTAATACTCGTTCATGAAAATCATACTACTTACTAATATGTTATTTGACTGAACAGAAAATGTGATGAAGTTGAGACGAGAGTTGAGTTGACTTGTCTTACCTTAGCTTGTACTCTGTCGTCGTTCGTCCAGCATCTGCTTCTTTGTTTGACTTGAAGTAGGTACCAACTCTTTTGCTTTCTCTACAAAATGCAAGTACCCTTCTAGTTTCTAAATCTGTATAATATATTACTTACTATGCTTACTTTATATGCCTGGAATAAAAAGTTATTTGTTTGAAGCAAGCTACATATAGTAATTCCATATTAACGTTTGAAATCTGAGGATTATTATATTCGTTAGAAAGAAGTATCATAATAATGTGCGTAAAGGCTCAGTCTAAGTTGATATAATATATGTGGTAAGTAAAATGTTGAATGCGCCATACGAAATCTTAAGTACGCATACCTTGTAACAATATGTATACCGAAAAGTCAAAGTCCCACCATTGTCATGCAGTGCTGTACTAATTGTACTGCACTATGTAAACAATGTTTCTCAATGAAAATAGTAATATCATTGTGGGTAAAAGCAATTTTGTAGTATGTACAATAAAGATCTACATATGAGTATGTAGATCTTTATTGTTCTACCTGTAGTTGGTAAATTTCTATAGATGTAAAGCTTCTATAATTACAATTACACGCAGTTTATAATTGTAGATATCTGCAGTATAATACTGCACAGTTCGTATTGCAGTTTACAATACAATATTAGAAGAATTAAGATCTACGATTTGTGTATTAACAATTATTTTCTGTACCAATATTAATTATTTCGGTCTTAAATACAATACAATATTAGAAGAATTAAGATCTACGATTTGTGTATTAACAATTATTTTCTGTACCAATATTAATTATTTCGG
>JABASD010003613.1:0-19106 GCA_019776165.1 Pogonognathellus flavescens | reverse complement strand
TATTTTTCCGTGTTTTTCCGTATTTTTCCCTATTTATCCGTGTTTTTCCATATTTCCTGGACGGGACATGCTTAAGTTCCTGGAAATTCCAACCCTGATTGTCACATGTCTCATGTTTCCGCAGATATTAGATAGTGCAGATATTTTTATTTATTATAGAAAATTTTTATTTTCTATTTTCCTTATATAGATCTATTTTAAATCAACTGATTTTGATGTATTTTATTTTAAGGTGATGGCATTTTATGGTGAGCCTCAATGGGCCTGTGTTGGAGACACATTTCCAGTGGGATGCGAATATGGTCAATCCATTGTATACCACGATACAAGTTTCGTCGATAATCCAGATCTAAAGGATCCTCGTTACAAGTAAATATTGCCAATGTGTTTCTATACATTACCTATACAAATACCATGTCAAAATATATACACTAACTAACATCTCTCATTATTCAATAGCACCAAATATGGAATCTACAAACCAAACTGTGGTCTTTCGAACATTACCATGTCCTGGGGTCATGACGAATATCTGTACCGAGTTTTAAAGCATAACAATACGACTATTCCTGAAGAGGGTCTTTATATGATTAGGTAATTTGTAATTCATATTTAATCATTATATACGTATAATATAAATCAGTAAGCTAATAAGTTTGCTTTATTAAGCCAGATTTTTTAAATTGTGCTTTTAGATTTCATTCTTTCTATCCATGGCATTCTGGAGGAGATTATCAGCACTTGACCGAGGGCAAAGATAAAAGAATGTTACCTTACGTTTTAGAGTTCAAGTAAGATCACGCATTACATTTTTAACTACTACCTTCTAGTATTTAATGCCATCATCCACTTATTGCCTGACTCAGCAATCATAATCAATCAGGAGGATGATAGCTTAAATATTATCAAGTGACAGTTTTTGCGACAGTTAATCATATGCATTCGGTTGGGAATTTTTACTCATGATGTTTGTTTGTTCCTGCAGCAAATACGATTTGTACACTAAATATGGCGAGATTCCCGATATCGAAGCATTGAAGCCATACTATCAGGGTTTGATCGACAAATATATCCCTGGAGTCCTACAATGGTGAGATTGTGACACTGCAAGCACTTACTCCACAAGCAGCAACTCTTCATACCTACAATGTATATAAAATACCCACACATTACACACACAATCAAATTGAAACATCACTTCATGTAAAATGTTTCAAATCATACCAATCACACACAAACACAAGTTTTACTAAAGAACTTTCAAGCAAGAAGCTACCAATAAAAAACAACTATTCTTTTAACTATAAATCATAAGACTTTCTTTTAATGTACCTACCAAAATATTTCTAAATAAAATTTGATAAAACAAAAACACGTCTAATTTTTCCTATCACTCAAATAAATAACGTAGTAATAGAGTTATTGTAGGTTATTGCTGAATTTCTGTTCATAAATGCATGGCTGTAAAAATTCATGATTGATGCAGCTACAACATTATAAGCGTACATGCTACATTTATCATCATAATTTTGTGTGTTGCAGAAAAGCATCAGCATACCAAATGCCTACATAGAAAAATGAACCATTTATTTCCGAAAGAGAAATGTGCCAAAATGATTTCTGCTAATTTTCTCTTAACAAAACAGTTGAAAAGAGTAATGGTAGCTATTGATGCTTTAAAGAGTGTATTCATATTATGCGTCAATGCATCATTCATTTAAAAGCGTCATTAAATACATTAGGTCTGAATGCCTTCGTACAATCGATTTAAAAATATTCTCTATAACTACCTATTAAGAGTCCCATTGCAGATTCATATAAATAAAACCATTTCAAGCTCCAATAACTTAATTTCTACTATCTGTATAGTAAATACTTGATGCTACACCAGTGCAGTGGTGGAACTATGAATTTGGCTGTTTGTGAGTTTGTGATGGTGTTTTGTGTGTGTGATTATGTAGACATGGATTTGCAGTGCCTAAAGACGTTGTGAATAAGTTAATGAGCTGTTGTGACTTTAATTGCGACTATAAGACGAAGTAAGTGAAGACGAAGCAGTAGGAAATGCATTGAAAGAGTTAATTATATTTAATTGAGGTGGTCTGGAGTCTGGAGGCAGTGGGAGCTCTGGCTGTGTGTGGAGTCATAAGGGAAAGGTTGATGAGAGGATGCGGAATGAATGATGATGGCTGATGAAGACGATAAGGGCCACAAAGCTCTCTTCATTGCGTTGATTAGTTTTCATAGGAACGACAAAGAGGAGCCTATTACCTGTGTAATTGCATTTGGGAATTATTCTCATAACACAACCAACCAAATCTACGCTCTGCTTGTCTATTGACCCTCCGTCTGTAGCATCCAGCTATTACAGCAATAAATTCATATCCCCGTTGTCGGCTCGTGGTCACATCATTCATATACCTACCACTACCACCATCCGCCTTATAATACACACAGCTTCAGCCTCATCGTCTGACATTTATAAATGTACCTTGTTGTCTATTGATGTGTTTCATAAACTTGATTATTTCTTCTCATTTTAGGAAATCAAAGGGGAGATTTGTCGCTTATTGCATTCTTGCTCTGTGGGTGCGCTCCACATCACGTCTTTCACCTCCCATAACATCAAAACTACAATACACAGAAATCAGGGTGCCTTCTTCTCTTCCTAAACTCTCCAGCCTCTCCACCACCACCACTTATAAAGGCTATCAACGTATAAACACATAAGGTCTTCTCTCTTTGTGACGCCCAGACTCATGTCAACACCAAAATGCCTTGTCAAACTCTACAAAGCTACATATTATATAGATCATCCTATAAAATCATCCTACACTTATACCTACACCTTCTGTCTCACTCTCACCGAACACTAAACACTCATTTTCTCTATACTCATATCCTGCCGCATACAATTGCCAGATATTCTTCTAAATCTATACCAGTGACACTCTTCTCTTTACTGCATTTACTTTATTAAGAGGAACGATAGAAGAGGTGGTTTCATTTGTGTTGGGTGATGATGGACCTCTGAGTATAAAGATGAGATATTTTGCAAGAGTTATAAGGTAATAAGTGTAAAAATGTATTTTTCCGTATAGGGAGATAGTTATTAGTGTTTGGGAGAGGTATGTGTTTACTTGGAGAGTGTATTATGTATTGTGAAGTGAACTGCGTAAGTTTTTCTCATCCTCCTACATCCACCGTCAACCCGACCCAACTAATGAATCGAAAATCAAATTACTTGACAAAAGCATCCATTGTGCAGTACATTACCGACTCAGCACTGCTCTTCTCTCTCGGCTCATACTCTCCACTTTATTGTCGCCTTTTATCATATTTCTCTCCACTCATCTCCATCCCAGTCATAACATAACACATACAATCATCATCTTCTTCCCAATATTGCCAATATCAGAATGAACTCACTTTATAAACCCTTCATCACACTGCTCTTTGCTTATACAGTCTTTATTAACTTACTTATGTCAGAAATAAAATATGCTGTAACTACAAGAGCATCACTCAATATACACAATGCTTATAGGTACCAGATATATACATTCAGGATGGATATATATACATGGGATAAAATGCAAGTATATAATATAAGTAGTCAGAGAATTTATTTCGCTTTGCCAGTTAGGAAAATGATCAAACAAATTGAATTCTGACTTGATTCTCGAATTTATGTGCTTCTGTGTTTGGGAGGTCGACATTATTCATGGAATGTTATTCCAAAAGAACTGATGAGAGTATAGCTACTTTATTTTGTGATTCGTACAGAAATGAATTATTAGCGAAAGTAACGGATTATAATGTACCTGAAATTTTGTGTTCGCCATTTTTGGATGAATTAAATAATGATATTAGTTTAGATTGACTATACCTTAATTTTATCCATGTACATTCTATTCTGGCAAATTGAATCTAATTCTATCCCAGTTATAACTATAACCATATAGGCAGTTCCTTCCTCCTACGTACTGCACTGTATCTACAACGGAATTCAATTTTTCAAGAATTATATGCATAATACATCATAAAATAACGACAAAGTGCAAAAGTCTACGCTTAAAAGCGACTTTTTTTGGTCTGTGATAATACATAGGTATGTAGTATGTATTTGTAGGTATAAAAGATGTGAAATGTGACGCGACTATGGTTTCATGTCATTCTTGTTTCTTTCTCAGCCTGATGTTCACATTAAACTTATTAAGTTTGAACAAAAGAAAACATGAAGTAATAATTTACTAATTAATTTTAGTTTCGTTGAGAATACGTTGACGTAGGCTCACACATGCACACACGCCATTGCCATTGCAATTCATAATTTGTAAAATAACTTTTAACCACAGAAAACAACTTTTGCAAATACTAAATGCGCCATTCCATTATCAGTTTAGAAAGAGAGTGCTCACGAAACTTTAATTTCCGCAATAGGATTTCTAAGAATCTCAAGAAGATTTCTTTGATGTAAGTAAACAAAATTTGCCTCCGAGAATTTATTAAGATGCTTTCAGGTTTGATTGCACACACACGAGTTAGTTTATGATCTAGTACTGAATTGTGAATTTAAGTCGGAAGATTTAATAATGCCTTCATTAAAGTCAACATCAACATTTATTTACATAATATGCATGCAAAGTAAAAAGTACTTTGAACATCAAAGGAAAGAGATTCTCATTTAAATTCTTCTTACCATTTACGCAATCATAATATGATTATGACTCAGCAGGAATAATATTAACAAATCTAATTAAGTACCTATGTACATACAGGGCATATTATATTAACGAACCAAAAAACTGTTTTTACACGTAAAGTTGCATGGGAATTTGTAAAGGTTATTTTTGTGGATGATGAAAGTAAGAGTGTGTACATGGTAAAGTTCAAAATAGAGAACACTTTGTATGAAATCGCATCAGGATATTATGCAGAATAACAATAAGTGTGGCTGTACAGGTTGTCTAAAATACGTTTCGTCTGTCATCGGTAAGAATGTCAATCTCATCGTCGTCTTCGTCGCTGTTGTAGCTGTACGTGGAGCGACTGGGAGTGTACATGTTGTTCCGTACTCGTAAATCATCCACTCTTGTGCACTCAGTCATTGCGACCGCACTCAAGCACATCTCAATCCCTCCTCCTCGTTGAGAATAATCCATCGGCAACTCTTCACACATCAATACAAAAATCTCATTCAAAAATCTTTATCTCGCCTTGCAAACAACATTCCATCCAACATTAAATATAACTACTAGAGACGGAGATAGCTATAATTTATTAATCGTTAAAGTAAATACTAAGATACAGCAATAATTTTAATTACTTATTTCAGGGAATAGTATGGAGTTAGATTGACGTACCATCAGTTCTGTTAGTTTCACCACTTCCTTTATTTCCATCAGAGTCGCTGTGATTGCCTGAGCTTTTTGAGTCACTTTTACTGCTCGGTTTCCTCCCGGATTCTGTATGCTTTCTCATTTGCTTCTTGTGCTTCATACGACGATTTTGAAACCAAGTTTTCACCTATAATGTCATTCCATAACAATTTAATGGTATGGCAAATGAGAAATTAAATATACTGACTACTTCATGTACACAGATTATGTTGTATGAAGATGTTACGTATAGGTAATTGTGTTTATTCGCTACATACTTGAGTTTCTGAGAGATTTAAAGCATTAGCTAATTCCACTCTTTCAGGTGTGGATAAATATCTTTGCGCTTCAAATCTTTTCTCCAGACCATTTAACTGTTGATCGCTGAAAACAGTTCGAGCCTTTCTTCTGCGGCAATGCTTAGCATTCGGATCCCCACCAGAAAACAGAGAACTAAATGGCAAACCTATAAAACAAACAAAATTCATTAAACTCACCTTTTCTCCATTTCTTTCTTTCTTTTACACAGTTACACATAATACACTACCGTATGAACATAGTACTATTCTCACTAGTAAAATTACAGAGTAAAATAAATATTTATATTAAACATGAATTAAATTAATGTTGAAATTAAAATCAGTAAACAGTTAGTTCAGGTTCATTGAAGTTACCCTACTCTATACCCTGAGTGTTTATTAAAAGCCGATAATTCCTTTGACTAATATTTGTTTGTACACTGACCAGACTGAAAGATGCTAATTGTTTAAATTGAAGCGTGTAAAGAGATAATAAACAATGTTAGAAAGTGCGTCTACATCGAAAGGTAAAAGGTCGGTTGAAGGTTTTATGATGACGGGCACACTACGGTTGTTTGGTTGTTGCGTTATCTGTCAGCGGAGAAGAAGAGAGGATTGGTGCTGTTCATTCTAATTGCACGTAATGACACGCTCCCTGCTGGAAGGTAATCTACCGAAATGTCATAATTAGTGGGGTTCAAGCAGCCCTGATGTAATCTCCTGTCACTTTTGACATCCGCAACTAGAAGGATTTATTAATTCTGGTCTGCTTACGTCTCGCTCTCCAAATCAAACACAATGCAATACACTTGTACGTTATGTAACTTGATATTCTAAAGGGTGTCTTCTCTAATGCCGTGCTTGTATAAACTTCCAAGTGCCACTGCCCCGTCCCTATCGCCCTTCCATCTCCATGTTCTCTCTGTCTCACATACAATCTCGTGTACAGTCTCATGTACACCACCATCCATCCATGTAATAATAAATATCCCATTCTAATGAACACACACTCATATGGGAGATACACATAAGCCAGGGATACATTCTCCAGTGTATAATAATACTGGCAGTGAAACATAAAACATACGCAAAGCAATTTAATATCTACAACACGTACTACATGTGCTCCACGATGTTTTCATGGTTATAAGTACCCGTTGATTCTCTACAGCCCCAAGTCCCTCGCCACTCTTGAATGAATGAATGAATGAACGCTTTTCTATTGTTCGCCCGTTTATGTTACCTCACCACATATTACATAAATTATTCATATGCTAAACCAGAGTGAGACGTGTGTTATGCTCAATCCATGTGTCAAATTAACAATAATCTAAACAAATCTTTATTTACGTGCACCACATCCACTCTTCCCTAACAGACCACTTACTTAACTTACCTATATACTTTCTGTTCGAGTGTACCTATGTTAAACAGCACAACCTATACAACTAACGTTAACTCTTCTCAAAATGCCCACCACATTCCCATATACCTAGAATGTCCCAATTTTATTACACATAGACATAATACCCCCATAGATTAAAACTTCTCTACATGAATGAATGAAGAAAAATATAACTACTAGAGAAGCTCATGAACACCTGCACATTTTTTAACAGATAAAAATATATGACTGCAATAATTAATTAATGAGCTTCTAAGCGTTAAAATATTTTAATACTCATTTATATCTATAAACATGAACCTGCATTATTTGCCAACACGCGTATTTTTATACAGTGAATTGCAAGCTAACTAGAGCACGTATAGATGCATTATTAAAGGGTATGTGTTTACTATTTGTATATGTTTGTTTTTGCACTATATAGACAAAAACTTGAGAGAGAAGTGGGGATGGGATATTTATTTCTATTTTTTATTTTGGTGAAGTGAATGAGATTAGTGACTGCAAAGGTAAGCGACTTGAGTTTGTTTGGTTGGAGGTAGAGAGAGAGTGGCTTAGTGACTGTTGTAAAGGTTGAGTTATATAATTTATACATAAATGCAATGTAAATGTTGCATGATGCACCATTTGATTTTGTTGCTGCCATGATGGTAAATGGGATTTCCTTGTTGGGATATAATGGGAGTGTTTTGTAAACTAACAAGGAGAAAGCTTGTGTTGTTTGACTCGGCATTCTGAAGACAATCTGTGAGTAAATACTAAGTCTGGGTAGTTTATAGGCCAATCGTTAAGGCTAATACGTACAAAGCTTCCACTTTACAAGAGCAACGACTGTTTCAATTGACATGCGTCCAATCTCCTCCACGGTCTTTTCTTTTCCCTCGGGAAGTTTTACTTTTCCAACTGACGGACGAGACGAGGTGATCCATAAGCCTTAAAACCCTTACGGGAGAGCTAATAACTCTAATAACTCCCTGAATGCACCATTAAAATTGCCAATCCTCAAACAATAGACCACTCTTCTTTTCTTCAAAATTCCTTCGTGGGCCAACTCACACAAAGCCCCTTTCCTTACCCAAAACCAAAACCTCCTCTAAATGCAAACTTCGTCATGTGTGGAGCAAAAAATCCTCTTGTATAGAATATTCGAAACAGACAAACCCACACACGTACATGGCACTATGCACTCTAGGCAGTATACATACCCTGTGCCCTATACTTGCACAATACTATATGTTACTATATAGATAATATTCTATGTACTTAAAATTTTGTACAACTATTCAATTGTATAATGCGTATTATTTGCAAGCAATTGGCAATGGTACGTGTAAAATGACCATGTTGTAATTGTAATTATTAATCTAGTTCTTAAATGATTCCCACAAACAGTTTTCATTTTCTATCATTTGAATTTGTCGAGTATCTGTATACGGTGGTTTGAATTTCAAGCATAGAAATAGACAAAACATCTACAATAGTTCTCATAGCTGAATTGAATCAGTTATTAGATTTCCCTTCTAAGTCACTGTTCTACTTACTTAAGCTAACAAGTGGGATCTTTTGTATAAATTATATTCTTTACTAAAGACTCTTTAGTCAGTAAGGTACAGGTAAAGTTAGGTATTGATGCTTTCCTCAGTTATTGTTTCCCGCATCCGTAGTAAATAATAAAACACTCAAGAACAAGAAAGACTTCTGCAAGAAATACAAAAACTTATTTGCAGGAAATTCCTCACATGATTATGTAACAATACGAAGCTCTATACCTCTATACTCCACACTCCCACTTGTGTTTGTAACTTTTAGCATAAATCAATTTGTAAGGCGCAATCTTATTAAGCAATTTGTAGTAACGCTTGAACGAACGTGTACACTGTACACTGTAAAGATTTACATATTTATACCTTTAATTATTCAGCCATAGACAAATCTTTTCTAAAAGCATTATTTCATTATTTCCCATTGTTCCCATTATTTATGTAATCTAAGTAATCTTATTGGAAATTTCCTGTAACTTTGGTTGGGAAACAACTCCACTCATCAGACACAGACTCAGACAGGGTCTCATTTTAAGGAGTCCATGTTATTTCCAAAGCAGCACAAGTGCTAAAGCTAATAATTTCGTTATTATTGTTGTACTATAACACAACGAGAGGCTAATGCATAAAATTAATGGTACCTATACTTTACTTAACAACAAGCAATTACCTCTTTTAGACATCTCTACACACCTATATATTCCCGATCGAATAACTAATACCACTTTACCAGCTTCCTTATTCTTAGGACGAGGAACACGAATCTCACAAGATAAACTGACAGAGGAGAAATGTTTTTCCCACTTACGTCTCGCCGGAAGTTATTTATTAGATAAATGTACCTCAAACCTAACTGAAATATTTTACGTACATAGGTGTTTATTATACTATCAAGTAGGAAGTACATGTAAAGGAGACACAACAAACCGAACCACTATGTGAATCAATAAGCTAAATAAATTAATGTCCATTAATTAAGCTCTATTAACGAAATCATCAATTTTAAACACTAAAATTATATATGTAAGCAACAGGGCAACAGCTCCATATCAAGCTGCTGCCAAAATTCTTTGAGATGAGATTATTATTATACATAGATCCAGCATGCGATCTATTTTCAGACTCAAGCCCTACCATCTTCTATACATCTTTATCTATCGAATGCATCTTTATTTTACTAATTTATTTGTACGCTATCGCCTTTGTATATTGGTTGCATGCAAAACCTGGAAGATTTCATGATGCTCATTTAACGGGTTTAAGCGAAATGGTAAAGAAAATGTTTATAACCTGCTGCAGCCAGAAAGAAAGGATGGGTGGAAACATCAGGTCTTGGGAAAAAAGGATGCAAAAATGGTGAATATGCCGAAGCAGCTGAATTCGAGCCAGAAGTTGCATTTGGGGACAAGTGAGATGACGATCCATCCATCAAATGGGAACCACCGATGTTCCCCATTCCAGCAATTCTGGATGCCACAGGAACAATTATGTCTCTTGACATATTCTGAAATCAACAAAAATATTAAAACCCACATTAAGTTACCATCCAACTCTTACCACCTGTACTAATTTTGCAAAAGATGTTTTCAAATAATTCAAAATGAACTAACCTTCGGTCTCTGAAACAAAATATCGTCGATGAGGAATGACGTGGAATTTTTTGAGTAATTGGAACACTGATCCGTCGACTCAGTCTCAGAGTATTTGTTGTGCAAATGTCTGTCACGCTCACGATACATGTCAAACCAATTTATTTTTCAACCAAATTATTCTTAATTCTTCAGAAGTTTTCTTGAATAAATCACTGAATCTTGATTAATGGCGAAGAACGGTCGATCTCACGAATCATCCGATTTTAGTGAGGATGAAGATTGAGAAAAGAAGGTTAATGATGAGCGGCGGGCGAGAGGAGAAAAGTTTTGACGGTGAAAGAGACATAGACCTGGTGAGATTTGGGATGAGACAGAGAAAGCGTGGAAAAGCCACGAAGTCTATGCACATCTCCCTGGATAGAGTGGAATGCAGAAGAGAAGAAACGGGCGATACGGTAATATCCGTAAGTAAAAGTAAAATACGGCTGAGACTTGGTGGAAGCGGAGTGGGAAGACAGACCGGGAGTGATGGATGTGTGTTTGTGTGTTTCGGAAGCAGAAGGAGTAGCAGGCGGCGGAGGTTTGGGTCTGTTAGTGAAAAGTTATCTATAGATTTGTGAAAGAGATGATGGACATGTGAGGGATGTAACGGGAAGTTGATATGTGTAGTTGACGCATCATTACTCCGATAATCGCGCATATTTGGAGCCACTCTTAGGATTGGTTACGGAAAAGAGATCGATGCGTCTCCACGGTGTCAAGTGCCTGGCAACCAATACGAGACGAACCCGAAAGTACTCAACGAGTCTCCATTGGGAGGAAATTTTGGTCCATTCCCTCCTTCACAGCATTCCCAACGAGATAATGGTCCAGAGAAATGTTCCCACTCTAAACATCCAACACACGAACCCCGTCTCCCAACCCAACACAACCAACAATCAAACAACACACAACATCCACACACAGCCAAATCCCAACACAAGCACTCGTTCTTAACACTGCTCTATTACCATTCACCAATACGAAATCACAAATAAATCCTATACATATACAACAATTAATTTCTAACTTACAAACTGATTTGTTAATTGATAAAAGAAAAATTATTTCTTCACAGAGCTTTTCTCAATTTCACACATTTTAGACACTTTTTATAATTAGGCAGCATTAGATGTGATAATATAATCTTGTACCTACAGATAGAGTATAGATATTATTCGCTAACAATTTTATTATGCTGAAAAAATTTCTAGTCCGATTTTGACTATACCTATATCCTATATCGTAGGCCTATAGTAGCCCTGGATCTGCGCTACACGACTACATATTTTGGAGTTTGTTAAAATTACTTTTAACCCCCGTTTGGGGGCATCTTCTTAAAAAAGGGTGCATACCGCGACATCGAGATTTTTATATTTTCTCAGAGCCTGCACTAAAGCTAAGGAGGAACAGAGGTATAAGTTTGGTAGCTAATTATTATCTTAATTAAATGGAGAATATAATGTGGTAAGTTTCATTGCGAAATAAACTCATCTTCAGTCATTATTAACGAATATGCAAATCTGGGAATTAATTCCGCTAGTAGGTATAACGTGAGGACTACGATCTTGCTTTAAGAATAGCCAACGTATATGAATTGTGTCTTTGACCTGCATTTATCAATGATATTGTAATTATAAAAGTAATGCAATGATTATGACGGGCGCATAAAATCCTTTCCTTTAAAACGTCAAATAAACACTTAATTGCTACTCCTTCAAAGATACCTGAATATGTATTACGTATCTATATCTGTAGTAGCAAGGCTAATTTTTTAGTTGAGTTAATATAATGCAATCAGAATTTCTAAATGTAATCATGCAATGGAATACCTTTGCACTAAATTTACGTGGAATATTACATGTATGTCTGGATGAGTATATAGGTTGTGCGTATATCTGTATAGATATTGCATGTATTACTGTCTGTGTCTGTCGTTCTAAGGATGCTGCTGGTATATGAACTGTGGGTCATTGATTTAAGTGGCTGCACATATGATAGGGTATTGTGTTATACTTATTATTATGTATATAAGTTCAAGGTTGTGTTAGGGAGGTTGTATATAAACATTAGCGTGTTATATCTGCGAAGGTAGTACTAATTTAAAGGGAATTGCTTGGTTTTTGGAGCTGAGTGTGTTTTGTATTGGTATTTGGTGAGTAGGGAGTATTTGTTGGTTTGATTTTGCTTGTAGTTTTGATATGATCTGCTATCATCCCATCTGATCACATCATCATCGTGAGAATCGTCTTCCTCTTGTGTGTGCCATTCTACCGTTTCATTAGATTTCATGCCACCATCTCCCTTTTCGACGACAAGACGAGTTGAGACGAGACCATTTCATCTTCAATTGAGCCCAAATTTTCCCTATTCAGATCCTTCATCTCTAAATTTGGCACGTACGTCGAGTACAGCACATCCCAAGAACTTTCTCTTCCTGATTCCTATCTGTCTCGCTTATTATGCACTACTGCCTCTCAAACAACTTCACATTTAATGATGCCTCCATTCTCTTCTTGTGCCTCAATCACACGAATTTCACCATACCATACCAAATTTCATCTCCCAGATTCAAATCGCCTCTCCTCTTTTCATAAAGATAAAATTTCGAATCATTTAATTCTTCACACTTTGCAGCTTTCCTCAATTCACTTTTTAATTAACGTGGGAAATGCTATCTCAGCAAAACTCTTCATAAAATAATAACTTAATACCTTTCTTACAATCACACATGGAACAGCACTTACCTAATAATATGTATATCTCTATATGCAGACATTATATAAGTACACACTTCCCATGTCAGTCTCACACGAAAGAGAATTAAAATAAAAGCTTAAGGGTATATAGGTATATTGATGTAAAATTAATTTCTATATATAAAATGGTCTTTTATATAAAATTGGAAATATTATTATAGCGATTAATACATGTGGTGCAATTAAAAACAAGTAATTCTAATTCCGGGAATAATTCAGGGAAATGGGCGTGCATCGTTTGGTAAGGAGCCTACGCTATCTCAATCAGCAAGTGACTATCAAAAATAAGCTTCTCTTGATCTGTCTATCTACTTAACTTTCTGAAACAGCTGAACGAGAAGCATTATACTCTTTTCCATTTAGAAAATAACTTTCCCCCAAATAAGTTGAATTCGTACTTTCCTCGTGAAATACTTAAGTCCCCTGTAAGCCGACTGAGACGCGAACAAAAACAAGTTGTTAAATACCAGAGCATAGTTGTTTTTACGGAAGGAGGAAAGTTACACACGTAAACTAAACAAAAGCCGGGTTACGGCATGCTACTATATTTATACTGCGTAAGTAATAACATTCTTCACGAATTAATCTCATCTAAGAAGATGAGCACAGTTGGCATTAATTTTAATGATTCTTTCTTTATACCTTTAGCATTATATAAATACTTCCATTGCTATTCGTATAGTGTAAAATAGTAAACCTATATTATACTCATTGCAAGTGAAGATATACCAAGCATTATATTTTACTATATCTATAAATGATACGGGAATATAAATAGACACATCATTTTATTGAGTTACATGAATATCTACCCTATAATATAATAAATGAAATGCTATGTGCGGTATAGTTGAATGAATCGTTTTATTGTATTTGTATTTTAGGCTGCTGGTATGAAAGTTCTTTGTGTCTGTTGGAATTCACTTATGCAAACGAGTGATCTTATCTGGTTATACATAAATGGGTTATAGTGTATATTTGCATGTAGAAAAGGATAGACGTGGTATAAGACTTGGAAGTGGATATTCCGTCAGAATGTAATTTCTACATTAAAGTGAGCTATTAGCGTTAAGTAGATATATAACAAACGATTTGTGCAATCATGAATGATCAATTTAGTAGTTACTGCATTCAGATATAACATTTCCTTTGGATAAGTTAAACTTTTCATAAATCTGCTATACATTATATGTTTAGTATTATGAAAGTTGCCTTGACGTATTCGTATTGTGTTTGGTATATGGGAGTATATGGAGTTGGACATGGAAAAGAGCAGATTGAATGGACTATAAAGCTGCGTTAGTTAAATAATCTGGGAACACAATGCTGTGCTGGTTGGTTGGAAGGAACATTAGAATAGAAGACGACAGAGCGGAGTAGTTTTTGGGGTGTACCAAGATTAGAGCGACATTAAGTACGTTACGTCGATTCTCTTTCAATGTTTCCCCAAACCGGCTATTAGAGGCGAGCAAATGTCAGTCAAATGTCAAACGCCAGGAATCATTTTGCGAAACCCAAACCGCGATTTCTATACATCAACCTCCTCAATCGTCTTTAATTCTTTCCCTTCCCCTTATTACCAAATCACCTTAGTACTGCTACTGCTTTATCCACTCCTAAATAAATATATATAGCCATATGGAATACCTTCTTACGTAACAGTCATGTACCTATCTACTATCTAGCATATGCATACTATTCATAGTTAACTAACAAAGTATTCTATTTTATAGTAGGCACATTACAACATTCATGCAATGCAAATCATGATTAATAATAACTACTTAGCAATTTTGATACAACTACGTTTACATTTTAGATGTTTTAGCGATCTGCTTCACTTCATGAAGGAAAATAAAAAACTTGTCTTTATAAAAGTGTTTAGCAGCTTTAACCATAAAAACAATAAAAATTTGTATTATAATGTTTGGACAAAAAAGTATAAAATAAGTTACTATTCTAAAGAAGTATAGTAAAATTGAAACTATAAATTGGCAAAGTCAATTGAGATACTAAATTCTTATAAATACTTGATGTACCGATAGCAAGTAGCAAAAATGTAAATCTGTAGCATAATAATATTTATTAATGTACAGTGCAGAATGTAAATGAAAGTTGTAGCCAAAGTACCTAGCTATGTACATAGGAATGTTTGCGCACATCAGGTACTCAGGAAAAGTTATTACACGTGTATTACATGTTCTATTTTGTTTCACAGATCCATATAAAAATCGATGAGTACTATAGGAAGAAAAACGATGTTTATTTATATAGAGACAGTTTCTGTATGTGAGTAGAATATTTCCAAGGTTGATCTTTGCTGTGTTTGATATTGGTTTGCACTGTGTGTGCTATTTGTAATGTTGTTGAGTCGTTAGTCGATATGAAATGGCCTATAAAGCGGATTTTGTTTTTTGGGTATTATTTACTTTGTGTGTATTGGTTGAGGATGATGATAAGGTTGGTAATAGTCAAGAAGTCAAGGATTAGAGTTTGTTGGTGAGTGTGCTCGTGAGAGGCAATTGGAAAATGCGAAGCACTTTTATCCCTTTGACAGACTGTCAGACCTGAGAGACGGAGATGGAGAGCACTTTAGTGATTCTTTCTAATAGTTCTACCATCATCGTATCATCATCATCATACCCATGCCCAGAACAAATCATATCTTGTCATTCATTCAACTTCAAGTCTTTTTGTCTCTCTCGGATTTATTTCATTCTCCTTCAGTCTCACCCACCATCTCCACATCTCCAAATCTCCGCATCTCACACAAATCTCCTCAGTCATCATACACACAACACACGCACAACTACAACCTACACAAACTCTAAGCACACCAAAGTAGGCACATAAACTCTAATGACTTTTGTAGTTTTCATCTCATCTCTGACTTTTCACTGTAATCAAATAATATTGCTTTCTCATAAGCTACAGCACATTCGCAACATCACAGATTCAACCTATTGATCTTCTCTACACACAAACTACTACGCCCACATACTAACTCTCAGTTTTCTGCTTTAATCTTGTACAACTATACCATGGAAAGACTCAAAATCCTTGCATTCACAATAAAAACCTTTATTATGTATTTTAAGTATGTAAATCATACATATGAATTTGAATATTAACTATGCAGAATTGCACACATTTTCATATACTTATTTGCTTATGTACAGATGCATTTAGCTGTAAAGGTATTTCTCCTTTATAGCTTCTTGTCATGTTTCCATAAAATTGTTTTAAGACATGCCTAAAATATTTTATATAAGGATTTTATTAGATGTCAACTATAATGCAATATAACATTGCACATGCACCTCAACTACGGTAGACTTAAATGTGCATCATAGCATGCCTGTATATTTACAAAACCTAATTCTTCTGTACAAGTAGCAAAATATTGTTAGAAACAAAAATATTTCTAAAGACTTAGGAACCAGAAAAATGAGCAGTTTAAATTTGAATGGTTTATTATTTTTTGGGACCTTCAAAATGTCAGTACACAGAAGTAGATTAGATTCTATCGCTTTTTGCCTTACTGCTATATGTAAGATATGCTTAGAGTATAACAAGTATAAGTTTTAGAGTCTAACAAAAAAGTAGGACTGTTTAGAATTGTCATAATTGAATCCTCTGACTATACTGTGTACATATATCTATAGGGAGATACTACATTAAAATGAGCTTAGTATGTAAGTGCATAAGTTTTGAATGGGAAAAGAGTTGCATGAGTTCTTGATTTGAAGAAAGCTGTTTAATTGAAGTTGTCTTTGAGAGCGAGAAATAAAGAGAGTGATTCTGGCGTAAGCAGACCATTAGGCGTGATTTTAAATGAAAGGGAAATATAATTGTGAGTGAATGGAGAGGGCGGGTGAAAGGAAGTTGATAATAAAAAGAAAGTGAAAATGGAAACATATTGGGCCATTGCAACCGGGAGCGACTGTGATGTAATGTTGTTGAATGTCTGCTGCTCTTGCGGTGAACGCCTAAAGGTCCTTGTCTCAATGCAAATGGTAAAAATAGCAAAAGACGGATTTCAGATCAAGAAGATTCCCGAATAAAAAGTAATAAATATAAGGTGCAGCAGCAGTAGCTCTCTCTCTCTTCCCATCCAATGCTATTATAGTATTCAGTATTCAGGCCAGAAAAATTGTTGTACTACGTCGGATTGTTTGTCTGTCTCTCTCTCTGAGTCTCTGTACGTACAGATATAGTACGTGTAGGTTTTGGGAGAACTGCACTCAGAATGAAAGAGACAGAGAAGTGATTCGTGATAGAATTGAATAGATGTAAATTACATTTGGCTGCTGAATGGAGCCACTCAAGGGCGGTTATATCGCCGTTGTCATCCGGGTTTTCCCTCATACTCCTTCCTTCATTCTTTTCCTTATGCTCCAACCACTTCCATGTGAATTCCGTCTCCCAATGATTTCTACATCTATACATGGACAGTGTAGGGATATCTGTCTCGTTTATAGAGACGTTTCTTGTGAATTGTATGAATGAATAGAGAATGTGTGTGGATGGAGCATTTTGGGAGCAGTGGAGGACGAAAGTATCTGCTAAAGGGTCCCAGCAGTCCCACTAACAACATTTTCAACTCTCCATTATGATTACTCGTCCTCTGAAATCATTTCTTCATACTTGTCGACATCTCATCATCAATTTACTTTACCCTACACGTATATCCTATCTACCCGCTTCTCTCTCTCTCCGTAACTCATTTAATGCGTCCACACACACAGCCTGAGCCTCGCTTGACAAAGTATACAAATGTCAGCATTAGACTAATCAGAGTAACAAAACCCGGGTAAATTGGCTAATAATCTTTGACAAAAGTTGTGTGACAGCATATTAATTGATGTCATTTAGCTCTCAGTCAATCACATCAAAAGTCCCATATATTCTTCATACAATTATATTTAATTCAATCTCATACCCTCTAATTTCCCAATACACACAAATTCCCTTTCTTTATTCTCCTACACCCAAATATCACTTTGAGCAACTCTTCCCAATCAAAACCAAACCCCTTTAAAGGTGTAACCGATGTCCCTGGTGTTTTTATTTACTTATTATTATCAACTTCTGCAGATTTATGCACAGAAAAATTATAATCCTATATGGAATGAAAACATTTGAAAGTCTAAAGTGCTATTTGCTATTATTGGTTCGGGATAGAGTTACATGAAACTCTCCGGCATTTTGAAACTTGTAGCCGATGTAGCCTTAAACATCTTATTAATCCATAATTGTTTAGTTAAGTTGGATCTATAATCTATCTAGGTATTTTATTAAGTGTTTACATGCAATAGTGTATATACTTCTTGCATGTAACCATAATTGCCTAGATGAGAGCATGTAGGTGTAATCTACATAATTTCCCATTTCTGTATCGTATCGTATTGTCATTGTAATCTAAAATTGTGACATTTATTAGGTCGCTACTATTAATTATTTTAAAAGCAATTTTATCACAGTAAATCCAATAAAAGCATTGTGTAATTAGTTAAGCGACATGACCTACACAATAATTTTTTGCTTTTACTTATCTGTATAAATACAACTGTAGCTGCATGCAATTCATCTTACTTTCAGTTTACGTACACAGTTACACTTTATGTATAAAGCCTTTATAAATATTTTATACGCATAATATGTACACACGGATGTATTACATATTTATTACATATTTATTACATATTTATTACATACACACAATTTGTACAATCACACACATCATAGATGAAGATAAATGCATCTGTACAAAGTGGTATACGTATATAAAAAAATGTATAAGAAAATTTGTGTTTAGACGTGCTGTGGTCGAAAAGACGAAATCTAAAAATGAAAGTGGTAAATGATTCATTGGTGAAATTAATTAAGTTTAGATTGAAGTGTTTCATACTAAAACTACGAACTTTATATAGAGCAATTAGAGCATTGCTCATTGCATTTACTGCGCTCAATTTTATCTCACTTGGTACAAAAGCGAGTGTTAGCCGATCAGCTGTTCCATCCAAAATGATCAGCTGTTCCAAAAATGTATGAATATAATAACGAAAGAACTATTTCTCAATCTGCCCC
>JABASD010003612.1:0-19106 GCA_019776165.1 Pogonognathellus flavescens | reverse complement strand
TATCGTGTCGCCAGACAGACAGACAGACCGACAGACCGACAGACATATCGGGCACATAAGACCTCGTGAGGTCTAAAAATAGGACAAAATGGAATGAGAATCGATAATGAAGAGACAACGAGTGACCCAACTCTTTCCTTTCAGTCTTTCTACAACTTTTTCCGTCTTTTTTGGGGCTTTCGTCTCGCTACTATATCATTTACCTAACCCAAATTTTCCTTCGTAAACAGCTCCATTTCTCCAAACTTTTATGTTCAGGGATTTTAATATTATACTTATTATTTTGGCCACTTTCTAATTTCCATGCAATACACCTTTTATTTAATGTTTGTTAGCACAAATCAACATTAACGTAATTTAATAATTAATACGTCATCGTAAAATATTGAATGAACATTAAAAATGTCGCAATAAAAAGCTTTTAATTATTGAAGGCTTTACTAAGCGAGTGAGTTTGTTTATTTTGCAATTAGGGAATTATTGACAAACACTTTGCGAGCGAGAAGTTAAATTGAGCTGGTTAATTACGAGAAGGGGTTAATTAGATGAGTTAGAAAAAAGGTTGGAAAAGAAAACTGTGGTTATGTGGTGAAGACACGAGTTGGAGAGAGAAATGAAGCAAAAATGGAGTTGGTTGGTTTGGGAGTGGATGTAACGGGAGAATATTTACGGGCGTTTGTGTGAGAGTCGTGACGAGGATTTGAATAGGAAAGAGTTGGAAGAAGTTGTTGGGAGATGTGTGGAAGAAGAATGGAGAGACGAAGCACGAGGTTTACGTCAACAATTTTTTCTTGTGTTGATTCTGTTTATGTATCTCTCGTGTAGTGTCGGCATTTCTTGCCATGGCATGGCACGGCGTAGCTGAAGCGTCGCATTCGCATCATTCTCTTTTTTAACCGGATGTAATATTTATAAGTTCAGCTACGGCTCTCCTCCTGCCTCTCCAACAACCTCCTTTCCCTTACCTAAACACTTTCCTTCGTTCATTGTCAAGGTTATGCCCGGGCACACTTCCCTCACTCACAACACTCACAACACTCACAACATCCAATACACCCAATCACCGCCACCAACATTGCGTCGTCTCCCAAATACCCGATTCTTCTCTCCTTACACTCAACCAACTTTAGTTAGTTAACTCGCTAATATTCTTCATTGTCTCCAACATCATTCCCTTCTTCTCATATTTTTTTATTATTCATTCATTTAATTTAGTTATTATCATTTACACCCAGCCAGAACCAGGGTTTCTTTCCCTTCCTTATAGGCACACTCCCAACACGCAACCACAAATGAATTATTTATTTCCTTCGTAAACAAATTGCTTTGATTGATAAGAAAGAAAAAAGCAGCGTTGGTTAATTTGGAAAGGAGTAAAGGAGTAGGAGTGCTGACCTGACATGAATGACGGACTCTCGCAATGACTCATGCGACAGAATTGTGCAACATCAACTTCTTTTTTCAGTCGCTTTCCTTATCACTGAGAATGACATTCAACAGCCAAGTGAGTTTGCAGAAGTCTGTTTGAACTGGCCTTTCCGTGATATTTGGTTACGTATTACGTATTGCTGATTGCATCATATAAATAATATTATTGGAATTGGTTGGAGGAAAAGGAAACCCTGCGCCGTGTCAGAATTGGAGAGTGTGCTACGGCCACATCTCCGCGAGGCCTTCTGAATATTTGCATGTTTTCAGTTGCATCCAACATTCTGCGAGATAAATGGAATGTTCTAGTTCTACTTTGCTTTGTCCTATAATGCTATTCCTATGAACTGTCCGTCATAATAATACCGAAGACGTGACTATGACTGATTGGTGCAAGTTGCCATTTGTTCGGTATTGCGTGTCTGTGAGAGCGGAAAGTGGGGAAAAGGATGTAGCGATGTAAAAGAGGCAAAGGAGAAGAAGAAGAAGAAGAAGAAGCAAATGAGCGTCACCGTCAGCCACGGCGGAGACGTATTTTTAGCATGGAAAAGTACTCTGTTCAGTCTGTTCAGTCTGTTCAGTCTGTTCGCTGCAAAAGACAAAAGTTGACTATGGCAGATCCCACCCAATATCTCCCGTAACCATCTTCCCAATCTTCCTTCTTCTCCTCTACTACCGAAACGCAAAAGGCGCAGAAGGTATGGAAGTACGCAGAGAGAGATCCAATAACCCACTAACTGCATCCATCCCATTTCTAACAACGTATGTTATGTATATATTATATGCATCTCCCTTATATCATCTTCTTCGACTCAAATCATGAAATACACAACACTATACGACATAAAGACATAATATAATATATTACGAGACAAGTTCACAGTTGAGTATGTTCATAGAGTATGTGTATATACTACTCACGTTCATGTCTCATGTTTTGCGCATTCACAATCAAAGTGAGACGATCCACAAATGCATACATGTAGAATGTAGATGTAGTCAAGCATGGCTTGTGTATTGGATGTAATATGAAGTACACAGTAGTAGGTACAGTGGTGTGTGATATGTGCCATTAGAAAAGAGCTCGGATCAACTCCCTCAACTGTGAACACCGGCTAATGAAAGACGACAAACACGAACAGCAATAATTCATTCATAGTTCACACGAAATGTTTATGTCTCAAAATCACAATCAGACTTCTATACCAATGGAATATTCGATGCACTTCGTTTACACTGATCATTATAACACTTGCGAATAGTTAGACAATACCAATAAGCAAAACTTATAATAAGAACATTTTATTATTAGCTGCCCTGCACTTATTAGACTTGTTAGGGTGAATAAGCGAAAAAGAAACCTACTTCTTTATGAATGTTGAATGTGCCTGCCTAACATCCCGAATACTGATACTGCTAATAATTAGTAAAAAAACACAAACTTAAAACCCGTCGATACTATCGACGGGTTCTCGATAGGAGTATTTCATATTGAAATATTTATTTTCGGTGCAAAAACAACAAAATTACAAAAGTCAATGACTGTTAATATCATCAGTATAAACTGTTTTCATTTTCATAGCTTATACGGAGTTTACAATATTTAGTTGAGAATTTGCGATACAATATATTGCGCTTCTGATGTCCCGTCTTGAATATTTGAGACTCATGATGAGGCTTCTGATTGTGAGTCAATGAATGAGTCAAATGAGTGCAGTATTTTTGGATGGACTTTAAATTGAATCGTTCATTGCATTTCGTGGTTATGATCTTTTTTGTTATGCCGGTATTTCATAAGAGGTAAAGAAATGTGTGATGTTAGCATTTGAGGAGATTTTACAGCGGTTGATATTTTTGACAAGAACTAATAACCAGAGATAGGATATTTATTGAAAAGCGACTTCTTCAATTCGCAACCAAATGTCTTCAAGTCTCGTATCTCGACGTTTTGATAAATATTTTTAAATATTTTGGTTTAAATCCTCTCATTTATAGCAAAAAAGTAAATATTTATTTGTAAAAATCGCTACATGTATAGCAAAAAAGCGATATTTTTCTCAAATTTCCTAATTTATGTAAATACTTGGCGTGAATGGCGGAGAAAGTAAATGTATAAGTCATTTCTTTCTCAGCGCGATGAGTATAATGGCTGTCCGATCGACGTCATATTATCACTCCGCAGCCCTTGGAAATGTGCTTATTTGCTCATATTGAGCAGTGAATGAGAATGAGATTTTCTGTGTTGAATCAAAAATTTTACACTGTCAAAAATGGTTGCAAAACTGTAATACTTCTAATCAATTTTTCCTAACGTTTTTGTTAAACGAATATCAATTTTGATAGTAAATATATTGATAAATATTTTCAGTTTTTTATAGTAAATATAAAATAAATATATTCGTGGTTCATAGTAAATAAATATCCGGCCTCTATAACTAATTGACGGAATGTTTAGAATCGATGTGTAGAGTTCGATTGGGCCTCTAAAAGACTGACGTAGTGTTGTGTAAGTAAAGTTGTGTTAGGAGAGCAGGATACTCCGCATGAAGTGAAGAGCTAAGACACGCGAGAGACTGTGAGGACGGAAGAGGCAGGGAATGGAGTGTGGAAGTCCACGTAGACGACGTAGAGTATGGCACTGTGGAAGTGGTGGTATTTGGTTGCATGGGTAGGGTAGGCGCAGTGGGACTGGCGATGTTGAGCCGGATCGGAGTGAAGGTGGAAGTGACTGTGACTGTGGTGAGGGGAGCGGGGCATAATGCAGGAGAAGTATTGAGGAGTACAGCACAGAAGAGGCACAGGGTTGTTCGTTGCCTGCGTTGCTTTCCCAACATTCGAGGTTGCTGTCAGTTGGCAGACTTCCAGCAAACTTCTTTTATCAGTCCGCACAGCCCTCACTCCGTGTCTTCAGTCCGAATTCATTCGTTGAGCTACAACAAACTAGTCTCATCCTCTCAAGTCGCAAACTACACCAACAAAACTCGGTCAGTTCCCCTTTTCAGTTTCCTTTTCAAACCAACCTAAACCCCTTTCACAAATTAGTCCCAAAATTCTTTTTTCTCGCCTTTTCCCCTTCCAGGTTGCTTTTCCGCTCCGGTTTTCTTCCATCTCCTCCAAATCTCCAAGTGTCAAAAAATAAATTTCACGCTACATTTATTTATTTACAAGTGAACATTTTTTTACTTGACTGATTTGAATTTTTTCTATTTGGAATTTTCAGCTCAAAAATGGTTGATGCTGCTACCGCCGAGAAGTTGGACGCCGCTTTCAAGAAATTGTCAGGCGCCGAGTCCAAGTCTCTTTTGAAGAAATATCTCTCTGCTGAGATTTTCGACAAATTAAAGGGATTGAAGACATCCCTTGGAGCAACTCTCCTCGATGTCATCCAATCTGGTTAGTTGCAGCACTTCCTGTTGACAATTCGCATTTGTTATTCATTTTAATTATTTTCATTATTTCACTCATCGTGTGTCATGTGACATTCATTGTGCATTTGCGGTGTGTGCGTGTTGTTTAATGTTTGTGACAGAGCGGAGTTTTTATCCGTGTGACACTGACATTGACCACGAATGTACATTGAATGTTGAATGAATGTATTCGGTGACTCAGCGCTGTAATTGCCATGCAACGTAGAGTGCTCATTCGCCGGTCGCTGGTGTCGGCATTATCGGCATTTGCTATTTTGGTAGACCTTGGCTGGCTTGGAGTTTCATCATTTGTAAGTCGCACGTAACAACGTAGCGTGGAGCGTAAGATGTGCAGTTTGGGTTTAAGCAAGGAAGGACGGCAATGTTTCTCGAGCAACCAAAGTGCTATTACAGGTTGGTCATAACGGAACTCTAGCAACATTGGAAGGACGGAGTGTTTCAGTTGGATGGGAGTTGCAGTTCTTGTAACTTGGTATCAAATAAAAACTTCCTTCCTTCCCTTGCCTTTCGTATACTCTGCGGAGGAATGGAAGATGCAAGGAAGGACGGAGTGTTTCAGTTGGATGGGAGTTGCAGTTCTTGTAACTTGGTATCAAATAAAAACTTCCTTCCTTCCCTTGCCTTTCGTATACTCTGCGGAGGAATGGAAGAAGGGAATGGAAGAGACGAGGAAAACAGACACAAGTCAGAAAGTGCGCTGCTGCGCTGCTCCTTTGGTTTTCTGTCTGGCTCGAGTCCAAATATCCGTCCAAAGAAAAACTAAATCCATCCATTAAAGCAAAGTGGAAGTTAAGAGCAGTGGGACAGGGACAGTGCGAGTATACACAAACGGAACGGAGAACACGGGAGGGAGCGGTGGATCCGTACACTTCTCTCTTGGTATACCCTGCCTGTGCCACTGCCTGTGCCACTGCCAGCTACTGCACCGCTTCTTCCATGCCAGTATACCGTAATGCCGTTCCTCCAGCCACACACCAACCAAGGCATACCACCAGCACTACGCCCTTTTTTCTCCTTCCATCCGAGATCCCGTCAGTCCCGTCTTCTCACAACTTGCATGGCGGAGACAATGAGATGAATGCAATTTATTTTTGAACTGAGAACAAAAACAAGAAGCTGAGGAATTTGTTTTTGCTGAATTTTAGGTGTAGAGAACCCCGACAGCGGTGTTGGAATCTACGCTCCAGATGCTGACAGCTACGCAGTTTTCGCTGACTTGTTCGATCCGGTAATTGAGGATTACCATGGTGGATTCAAGAAAACCGACAACCATCCCGCCAAGGACTTCGGAGATGGCAGCGTTTTCGTCAACGTTGACCCCGAGGGTACTTCCACACACTTCCGATGAATCAATTTATTTTTATTATTTATTTTTATTATTATTTATTTATAATAAATAATGTTTTGAATATTTGAAATGTTCAGGTCAATACGTCATCTCAACCCGTGTGCGATGCGGTCGCTCCTTCGAAGGCTACCCATTCAACCCCTGCCTGACTGAGGCTCAGTACAAGGAGATGGAATCAAAGGTAGCTGGAGTATTCGGCGGTCTTTCCGGAGAACTGAAGGGAACTTACTACCCTCTTTTGGGAATGACCAAAGAAGTGCAACAAAAGCTCATCGACGACCATTTCCTCTTCAAGGAAGGTGACCGTTTCTTGCAGGCTGCCAATGCTTGCAGATACTGGCCCGTCGGCCGTGGTATCTACCACAATGACGACAAAACTTTCCTTGTCTGGGTCAATGAAGAAGATCACTTGAGAATCATCTCCATGCAAATGGGTGGTGACTTGGGAGCTGTCTTCAGACGCATGGTTGCCGGTAATTCCACTTCTATTTATTTATTTGTACACAAATATCTTGGAATGATTTTGGAATGATTTTGGAATGATCTTGCAACATTTATTTGAACTCTGGAGTTTATGTTTTTAATTATTTCTGACTTTAGGAGCCAATGCCATTGAGGGCGCCAACAAATTCTCCCGAAGCGACCGATTCGGATTCTTGACTTTCTGCCCAACAAACTTGGGAACAACCATCCGCGCATCTGTTCACATCAAGTTGCCCAAGTTGGCTGCCAACCGTGAGAAGCTTGAGGAAACCGCTGCCAAGTACAGTCTTCAAGTCCGTGGCACCCGGGGTGAGCACACCGAAGCTGAAGGCGGTGTATACGACATTTCGAACAAGCGTCGTTTGGGTCTGACAGAATTCCAGGCAGTTAAGGAAATGCAAGACGGCATTTTGGAATTGATCAAAATTGAAAAGTCTTTGTAATTCTCTAATTGTCAACAACAGTCTCGCCCTTAAATTATAAATAAACTTAAAAAACTACTCAACTAAATAAATGATAAAAATATAACTGAAATATAAACTCAAAATAATTATACAGTAAGATATAACTATAATACAATATTTAAAGAATAATATAATTCTGTAGCAATACTCAAAATATAAAAAATTAACTCTTTACAGTTAAAAAATCTCGAAACACAAAACGCTTTGCTCTTTCTGTCTCTTTCTACTAAGCTTCAGTTTAGTTCCTCAACAGGAACAACAATTCTGCCCTCAGAATTCTTTTTTGCCATTCTTTTCTGCCTTCAATGACACTCGCCATTTCCTTGCGTCGAATTAGTGACTTGCTCTTTTCAAGTCTTTTGTCTTGCAGCAGTTTAGCAGAGATTGGCATAACAATTAAGATTTATTCTCCTCCACTTCTCGAATGGCACTCCGTACACGATTACACCACCAGACCAGTCTATATCCGCATGGGCAGAAAAATGAAACATTTTGGGCGTTGTGCTTTTGAATTGAGAATGAGAATATCAAGGTGGTAGGAGGAGTAGGCAGCCTCTGGCATGCACGGCATAATACATTTATAAATACATAAATACACAACTAAACCATAATAACCAAACGTAACCCAATAACCCAACGCGAGGATTATCAACACAGCCAATTCCACCAAGTCACTTATATTTGCTTTGCATAATAACCTGCACGTTTCAGCCAGCCCAGCAATCCGATGACGATGACTTATAAAACATTAATAGCAAATAAGTGGATTGCTGATTTGCATTTCTATTGGCAATGTCTCGTGTGTAGGTTACATGTGTCATGTGGCTGCAACCATTGTCATTTCTTTGTGTGTTTTGTGCATGCATTTCAGAGTATTTATTTTACATGGCAAACGGTAATGGACGGAGGGAGGCAGACAGGGACGCTTTGGAATGAGAATAATCGAGCAAGAAAGAGCTGAACTACCTGAAGAATCATAATTGTCTGAATAATTGCAGCAAGGTGCGACAGACACACAGAAGAAGTACAAAGAGAACTGCGGAGAATTATGAGAAAATGGTTGTGATGATGTTGGAGAGACATGAATGAATTGAAGGTCAAAGTTCGGTTTGTAGTTTCGCCAATTCCACTCCAACTGCATTTTGCATGAAGGAACTGCGAAAGTTGCAGCGACTGCTGATTGACGTTTCTGTGTACTTCTCCTCTGCGACTTCTCTGCTGCTCCAGTCACTCCTTTTCGCCTTCTCTCTGTTCTTGTGCCTTATGACAATCCACGTGAATCAGGTTCACTTTGCCTACTTGTCTCCTATTCTTACACAAATTAGAATTAGCACACAGCAGCAGCATACAGCAGCGGCATTAGGCTAAAAAGGTGCATTGAAATATATTTATATTATGTGCAGCAGATAGAGATATCTGCGTGTGATTTGCAAGGCTAATGCTATCGCTCATTTGCTAAAGACTTGCGAGTGTGTTGAGATTGAGACTATTATTATGCTAATCGCAATCTCTAATCGCTGCCTTTTTCAACCAGCCTTGTGCTTTGCTTTATTTTGATTTTTATTTATTTATGCTGATGCTGCAATGCAACTCCAAACAACCAGCACCACTTGCACTCCGCCTGTTTACGTCAATACTCTCAAAATAATCTCAATATTCATGTGCACTCGTTAATTCCCCTTGCTCAATGCTCGATATTCATAAACACATTATTCTCGTCTCTGCCGTGCTTTGTCAGACTGAAATGCTTCAACGCTTAATGCACTTAAACCACTTAAACAGCCGAGTTGGCAAGAATCAGTTGATAAGAATTATAATAATTACGTGTAAAATACTTCTGTTCATACTTCTCTTAATACTTCTGTTCGTAATAGTTATGTAAATTTATTTGCTCAACGGTGGCACGTAGTCTCCCAATCCTCAAGTACTTCCCTCGGCCATTCCAAATGACGAAATACGCATTTCCCAACAAACCATCCCCACTTCTGCAATATCTCCAACAAAACCCACTTCGAGCATTCTTCACCAGCCATAAATAACGTGAATGCAGTGGCATTAATGGGACTAAGAATAATCCACTGCTCTTAAAATTTGCGTTCGTCGGCAGAAAAGGATTTAATTAGGAGGGGAATGATTGATGGCAGGTATGAGAGAGTGTTGGATTTTTGAGTGTTACGTTATTGTTAGTTGTTGGTTGTGGAAATGGGAAAAAGTGTAATTGATTTCATTGAAAGAGTTAAAACTTCCTTGAGTTTTGACCTCCAAAGGTGGGTGGGAGTAGTCGTTGAATGTGAGTCAAGCAAAGCGAAGCAGCAGCGTTTGAGTTACATGGGAGAAGGTGGCTGAAGTGGCCAAGTGGCAGTTGGGCATGCAAATGGCTGAGTGAGACGAAGGAGCAATGTTGCTGTACGACGACGACGACGTTGTTGACTTGATTTGATGACGAAGTGGAGGAATGCGAGAAGTGTTATGAGGCTGAGGCTAAGCAAAAAGGCAAATAAGAAATGAAGCAAGAAGGACTCACTCGCTCAATTACACAAATTATCCTCACCTTACGGATATTATCACATTCCAAATATTCGCACACTTTTCTCCCCTTCGAGTCATTTTCTTGCTCACATATTATACAAACATATTCTTCTGACTTTTAGTCCACTTAGTTAATGCGTATTAGCGCATACAACTGCTGCAACAGTTAGAGAGGCGCAATTGGCGTCAAGAAGACTTGAGGAAAGGAAGAATGTGGTAGCTTTGGAATGGAGGACACAGCTAATGTGAACACAAGAGCAAACTATTTCCATTTGATACACATTCTCAAATCTCTCAACATAAATAATCAACCGCTGCCAATCCCTGTAAATATGCATCGCAAGGGCCTTTGTAGACTGCAGCCCCTCTCCCCCTTCATGCTTACAGTTAGGAGGGGCGATTGCCCTTCTGCCCTCAGTCCTGCATACGCCGTGTAGCACGATGTTCTTGTCCGTTGTCATCAGAGGTCATGAAGCAGTTCAGTTTTTGAACATTTATTGACTACTTCAAAGATTGAGCCCATCTTGTACAGAACGACTGGAAGACGAGTAGCTAGAATTTGGGAAGGCATTGCATTGTCTGAAAGCGTTGTTGAGTTAAGACGGAGAGACAGACAGACAGACACTTGTGACGCGGGTGTTTGCATAGATGTATCTTGTGGTGCATAATAAAGTGCAGAAGTGGAACTTGTAGTTGGTAAGACACAGGACAGTGGAAAGTGTAATGGACAGAGGACTGAGATTGCATTTAGCTGTAGCATTGCATTGTTTGTTACTCAAGCTTCGCCACACAACCAACAACGCAGAGAACATTCGAAACAAGCACACAGTGAACACAAGCAACAAGTACACAAGAATGAGAGTTCTGTGCAGTTCGCATGTACAACAGTCGCTTGAGAATTCCACAAGATTTACACGAAAAGAGTTATACGAAAAGATTTATACTTAAAGGTTTATGCTTACAGATTGATATGAAAAGAATTGGAATAGGGAAATAAGGAAGGCGCACGCTGTAAGAAATATAAAATGGGATTGCATTGAGAATTGATTTCATGTAACGCTGTGAGTGTAATAGAAGGCTTATAACAAAAATATTGGAGAGTTGTAGCCTGCACGGACTGCGCTGTAACTGACTACTCACATTCAGACTGTTCACCTACACTGCTTCTTATTTGCTGCAAAGAAAGACGCAAAGATTGCCAATAAAGCTACATAACTATTAACCCAACAACTCCTACTTGCTTTGTTTTCCATCTCGAGTCAACTCCACTCTAAACCACAATGCAGACAACTGATACAACAACGCAGTCACAGACCTACACAAAATCTGCACTTATTTCACTATCACATGCAACAAACTACCACAAACTCCAAAACACGAGCAAAGCAGCCAAAATGGAATGAATAAACATAAAATATTTCCAAGTCCACGTTATTTATTTAGAAGCATTTTCAAATCTGAGACACACGAGACACATGTCCCTTCGTCATGCACTTTTCATGTCTCGCGTCCTGTAAATCATTTTTCTAATTTTAATGCTAATGGCAATGGCGGAATATTAAGACAAGTCATTGCCACAATCCCCAATCATTCTTCATTTAATACATTTTCCGTTTTTAGTCGTCTCACACGCCTTGTGTGTGTTAATATCATAACTATAATAATAACTAAAAGTATATACTATATAACATGTAACTTCTATACATGAAGAGATTGAGTTGGTAGTGGCAGTACAGAGACATAGAAGTGAAGGTATTTGCATTTAGGTACACACTTTGATTTGGGATTGTTTGTGTGTGGGTCCACTCTGTGAGACTGCTGAGACTGATTGCATTGTGAGTGCTGGTTTATTGTTGGAGGTAGAATGGAGTTGTAGATCTGTGGTGTTGTAGTGTGTGGGTCTGTGTGCACACGAGATAGGACTAAATGTATGGGAATAAAATGTAGGAACAAGGTGCAAGTGGCGATAACGTAAGTAGTCAGGATATTGAGACGATAAGGTGGTTGTAGATCATCTGATATGTAGAATGCATATAGCTATCTCACATATAACACATACTCTGTAAGATATATACTATAGTCCAGTTAATTATATTTTTTATGCTGGCAGTTATATTGTAGAGTGGAAATGTTGAGATTTGTTGTGCGCGTAATGCAATGGAACAATCCACGAAGGAGCAAAGTAATAATTCTAACGAGCAGTGCAATGCAATCCAAATTCCAAAAGCAGTTTGCTAAAAGAAGTGCAATCTGCGCTGTTGTGAGTCTTGTGAGTCACTCACTCAGTTAGTTTTGCCTTGTCTGTTGGCTTCGCCTGTATCGCAATGATTTGATATTTATACATTTGAAACATTTGTTATACATTTATATATTTATCTGGCTGGCTGCTACACGTCCTTATGCCTAGCCGTTTATGAAATGTAAAACATAAAAATGTGTTTCTTATGGATTGGGATAAGGATTGGTTGGACTGCGAGGTACAGAGCACAGGGAATGGATACGTGTGGAATAGACAGGTGACTACACGGCAGAGGCTGTGGCTGTGCTCGCTGGGGATATTGCAATGAGAATAATCTCACCCCTTGATTACCTTACGGAACGAAATAAACTTTCGACTTTGATTCAGTGACCGACTTTTTCCATATTCTCTCACTCCTCAACGTACACGGCTCTCTCACAGTCCCCACTATCTACAGTTCTACAATATTCTGCAATGTACTTTTCTACATCTTACACACTCCACTCACTCACTACTGCACTTACTACAACTACCACTAGTCCACAAACAACTCCACTACAGATACTACTACCTAGTACCTACACTACACTACCTAACACTACCTAACTAAAACTTACGTACACACATCCAAATATCAACGCGTGTATACACCTTCATAATATTACAAATGAACATTATAAATGTATATAGATGGCTATAGATGGCTATAGATGGATATAGATGGATATAGATGGCTACACATAGATATAAGTGAAGTATGAATGTAATGTAAGGTGAATGAGTAGAATAAGAAAAAGTAAGATTATTGTTAGCTTGTACAGTTTACATTTGCAAATATTGCAAAGTGGGTATATCTGACTTATCTCAATCCCAACTGCATCACCTCCAACACCAAATTTACCTTTACACGTTACCTTCCTTTGTTATAACTACAGCAGTCCTCACACAGTCCTCACATAGTCCTCACATACTTTAATCATAATATTGTTATCTGTGTGTGGCTGTTATGTTAAATGTTACGTACACACAGTCCGTGCACCTGCAATGGAAATGGCTGTACTGTACTTCTAGTTTTACTCTCCCTGCCTCACTTGCTCCAACTCCCAATCCATTACACTCTTTACTTTACTTTTGATTCTATTTCAGTATTTTTATTTTATTTTTTATTTGGAAGTCTGTGTTGGAGTCTGTGTTGGAGTCTGTGTTGGAGTCTGTGTTGGAGTCTGTGTTGGAGTCTGTTGGAGTCTGTGTAAGGATTGATGGAAGTGTAACGCAAGAAGAACGCAAGTTTAACTGCGGCCACGACTGAGTGACGGATGGACGGCAATGGCCAACCAACAGAAAGGCCGCCTTCCCTTTTAACTCAATTCACTTTAACTTTAACTCACTTTAACTTTGCTTAACTTCATTTAACTTCACTTGCTTGTCTTTACTCCAATCCCAATCACTACTTGCTTTACTTTGCCACGCTACTAAACTAATTCTCCTTTTATCTCGAATCCACTCTACATACCTACATACTACATCCACACAAACACACAACACACACAACAAGCAATACACAAGAAATAAAAACAAAGAGAGATACCAATAAAATAATGTTCAGCGTAATCTTCATTTTTCCCATTTCGGACCGCAGTTACACATTCCTCTTTCTCACATCCATTCCCCACACAAAACACGACAACTCATTCTCATTTCAAATCTCATCACTAGACTAGTCACCCATTTCACTTGCAGTCATCCTGTGCCACGTCCTCAACAACAACATCCCCCTCATGTCATTCACGTCAACAGTCTCAAACATGCCAATCAAAATGCAAAATGTTTATGCTTCTGTATGTTTTATTTCATATTATAGGATAGGTCAGTCGCTAATAAATATTTTTGCAGCATTGATTTTATTGCATCTGTAACATAATATATCTGTAACATATATCTGTAATATATATCTGTAATAAGCAAGTGCAATAAAATGTGTAATAAAATGTGTGAGTGTGCGTTGCTTATGAAAAAGTTTGAATATTTGGGATGCCAATAATATGAAAATGGTTTGCATTCCGTGTGATGGCGTTTTCTTTGCTTTTGTGTTTAATTTTGTGTAGAATTTTGTGTTGAATTTTGTGTAGAATTTTGTGTAGAATTTGTGTTGAATTGAATGTTGAATTGAATGTTGACTGAACGTTTAAGTGGAAATGTTTTGGTACTTTGCCGTTCTCTCTCCACTTGAAGTGTTTTCGCTCCACTCTCTGCGTCCGCTAAAAACGATTCCATTGGTTTGTGATAATAATTACATTGAGACTGGTATAAATGCATGCGCCAATACTTCTGCTTGTCTATGCACATGTTTCTCTGCTACTAATGTTGGCAATAAATGTAGGAGATGTAGCAATAATATTTAAGAATGAGAATTGTGGAGAACAGGAGAATGCGAGAATGAGAGTAAGAAGAAGGAGAGTGAGTGCAGTTCCCAACCGTCGGCTGTGGCTTTGCAAAACAACCAAAGCAAAGTCAACCAAACCATTTCTGTGCATTTCTGTGCATTATTTGCTCTTTCTAAGTTTCTTCGCTTTGCACACTTTGCAGACTTCGTAGACTTTGCAGAGTTTGTTCGTTGGAGGTGTTTGGCTCCTGCTCATGCCGTTGCCTTTTCACATTTCAACTCTTTCATTCTCCTAAGCAGTTTTCTTGTCTGTCTCACTCTCATTCTTACCTCAACTACCCAAGCTCCTTCCTACATTCTCCCAAGCCACTCTCCAAACATCAAACCAACAACAAATACTCCGAAATCAATCTCGGAACGTTGAAGCGGAAGGAAAGAGGTTGCAGAAGGTTGAATCTTTTAGAGGTTGAAGAGGGAAGAAAAGGAAAAGCGGAAATGGGAATGCCGTAGCTGTGCGAGTTACTTGTGTCTGTGCGTGAAGGAGTTTAGTCCGGAAGGATTGGTGTGGTTTGTTTGTGTTTGTGTGACGGGTGTTCGGTGTTTGCTCGGGAGTTGAATGGTTGTTGTGTTTTGGAGGAAGATGAGGGAGTGAATGGAGCGACGGAGTGGCGAGAAGAGACAGAGGACTGTTGAGACTGCAGAGACTCCTGACTCACTCCCTTGGACATTTCACGCAATTCATGCAAACACCTTCAACAACTCAACTGCGATTGCCACAGCCATTCTCAGAAGACAATCTCCCAGCTGAATATTTGTAGAGATTATTCTGAGTTAGAGGGAACCATTCGCCACAGGGCAGTCTGTTTGTGTTGTCATACTCGCCTTCTTCTGCTCCACTCTTCGAGAGTGAATGTGTCCTTGTGGCAGTGCGAGTGTCCTTCCAAATCTAATTCTTTCTTACTCACCACAACTATATCACCTATATCAACCATATTATACAACTATATCAACCATATTATACAACTGTATCAAGCTAGAAGTATATGAAGTATCTGTCAAGTATCTGTGAAGTGTATGAACTAAGAAAGACAGATCGTAAGCAGAAATGATCTGTGCGAGACAACACTTGCACTTTTAACTTTTATTCTTAGCCCTCAGTGCAGTTACACAATGGACTGAGCCTAACACAACAGTTGGGACTGAAGTGGTGGAAGAAGAACGCTAAGAAGGGTGTATACGAGCAGAAGGCTTAAGAGTGTTATAAGGTGCCTTGTTATAGGGAACCTGAGGAAGGTGAGACTTGGAGTGCGAAAGAAGAAGAAGAAGAATTGGATTATTGGAGAATTGGAGATTGTTGTGATGTTTGAGTCTGAGCAGAGTTGGGTCACTCGTCCGAACATTACCAACATTTACAGCAGCCACTCTTCTTTGTCTTTGTCTCATTCTTCCGTCTCTTCCCAACCGCGTTCTCACTCCGTCCCTTCCAATTCATTTGTCTCTGCATCCGCAGTCTCCTTTTCGTCATCCGCATTGTCATCCGCCTTCGTACCATCCGCATTGCCACCAGTTGCTTCGTGCAAGTGAAGTTTGGTAGCGACTCCACCCAAAGACTAAGCGACGTCGATTTTGTTTGCTGGACGAAGTTGGAAATAGGAGAATATCTGAAAGAATATTGCTGAGGTTGGAAGCGACTTGGACCACACCTGAGCCCAAGGGGAGCAGCAGGAGGAGCAGTAGCCGCTGAAGAAGCAGAAAGTGCAGCCCTGAGTGGTTGGAAAGGGAGTCGTGGTGGTTGGAGCAGCGTAGAGTAGAAGGACTGTTAATGTGAATGTAATAATAATAGTGGAATAAAAAGCGTTTTGTTGTGAGAGACGTTGAGACGGTTGTTGCTTTGGCTCGTTAGTTGCTCAGTTGGCAATCGTCACATTCGAGTTGCAAGATCTGGACGGTCAACATGCAAGTCCTACACGTCCTCCTCCTCGCAGTCGCCTTCTTCGCCAGCGGTAAATAAATCTCTTTACTCTTTCCTAAATTTCTTCTTTTCACTCAATTCTTTTTTCTTTAAGTCACATCTCCAAAAGCGTCGCAAGCGTCGTAAGCGTCCACGCATGGGGCATTTTATTTTTAGCTGCTTATGTAAATACTTGGAGTGGTCTGAGTTTGCGAGTGCAGATTCTCTGCTGCATCTCTTCGTGCATCTCGCTCAGTCTCTCTCCGTAATTTATGAATACACATAATCATATAATTATTGGACACGTTCTCCGTTCTCATGCAATTATTGTGATTAGCGTGCAGCGTCATGTGACTACAGGCCGTAGAGATTGTGGTGGTAGCATTCCTGTTGTAATTCTAAAGTAATGTAATGGCCACACGAGGCTGATGATGGCATACAGAGACAAAGAGACGCACTCCACTCACTCTCCACAGAATCACACCCCACGAACCAAACAACACTCTCAACACTCCTTTCTGCATTACTCAATCTACTTTTACCTTTACGAAATCGCTCTCTTTGTCCATCCAATCCGCCTTCTCTTTCTAAATACACAATCTTCAAAACTAAAAAGCCCATTCTGTACAACCCAAACCAATCCAAAATTCGCCCAGTTATTCGTCTTCACTCAAAAAATGAAAATGGGCGCAAAGGAGGACACAGCATCGGATATTGGACTGCTGGGCAGCGTCTTCTTCTTCAGAGTCTTCAGAGTCTTCTGTCTCGAGCGGTGCATGAGAAAAATGTGGAAATGTGTTGCAAATGAACTCGTGAAGCGCCAGTTGGTTTGGCGTGTGTTGCAATCGCCAATCTGAAAGTGTTTTGTGTTCTCAAGTCAGTCATGTCTCTGCATAATCAAAATATTTCTGTGCGCATTGTGAAAAAGTGGCTCGCATTTTCTGAATTGGTGGAATGTTCAAAAGAGAGAAGACTTGTTGAATAAGATGAATGAATGAAGAATTGAATGTGGATGGAGGGAGGGGGGGGGGGAGGGGGCGGGGACACGGTTCGATGCTGCAACAATCAAAAGTGCATTTCAATTTCTAACCTTCTTCCCAAAAAATCTGAAGCGACTTGCATGTGGTGTTGTTTTGGATAAAAGTGATCGTCGCAACGACATCGTTGAATCTGCATTCGTCATCGTCGTCGTCTCAATTCAATTCATTCCGTCTCACTCTGATAAAAAACTTTTTTCTCATTTTCATTCGCAATTCTTCAGCCATTTCTCATCAATTTCAATTTTATTTATTCTCGTGGGTTGATTTGTTGTTGAAGTCTGTGCATGCGACATAAAGTGACATGTGGACAAGAGACATTATGACACACGTCAAGCAAAGTTAACAGTGTGACGTGACGATGATGAAATGACTGTGACGTCAGAGACTGTGAGGTGGTTGAATAAGAAGAATATAAAATAAGAAAATAAAATAAGAACATGAAATAAGAAATAAAACGACATGAGGACGAAGCGAGGACTAAAGGGACTGGATGAAATGATGTTAAAGCGAAGGATGGACTGAAGGAATATCCTTGTCTCATTTCCGAGTTTACTTTTTGCACGTTGTGAGTCTTGAGAGTGTGGTGTGTGTTTGTGTTGTGAGTGCGGTGACTGAAATGTGGTGAGTGGGCGTAGAAAGAGGATTTGGTTTGAGGGGTGTGAAGATTTGGATAAATATGGATTGATGTGGATTTGTGTGATTTATGGGAGATTTGTTTGGACTGCGAATATTGGTTTGGATGTGAACGAAGGAAAAGGAATTGGCTTGGAGTGTTGGATGATTTCTGGCGGTTGGATTACTTTTTTGTTGCTGTAACTGTAATTGTGATGGTAATTGTAATTGTGGAGTGTGAAGAGTCTGTTAGGAGAGTTGTTTTAGAAGAGAGCAGCGAGTTGAGTGTTGTTGTGGCTGTTACTGTTGTTACCCTGACCCGGTAACATACTTGTTTAAAACGCCGCAAAAGTGAAAGCATTTTTCATTGCAACAAGCACGGCACGCGACTCGACTCCTTTAAAACATTCAACCATCCACAAGCAAATAAAGCCTCCCAACAAAACACAAAACACTCACACATAAAACAAATCCAACCATCATCCTCCACTTCACTCTTTCCATCCACATCGGCCAACGATAACTAACTTGCACTACAACTACAACGAACACAGTTCTAAAACTCTTACAACTCCTCTAACAGTAATTGCTCGAACAATTCTTCTAAGAATTGCTCTAAGAATTGCTGTAAGACTCCAAGAGTGAACATTCTGATGTTGTTGGAGTTGTACGAGTCATTAGAAAAGAAGAAGCCTCACCTTCAGTTCATTGTGAGCTGCAACGTGAGACTTTTGGTCTCACGTATTTCAGTCCAGTCTCAAGTCACAGCTCACGTGTTCTCTCTTAATTACCACAAGAAGATTCTCACACTTGAACGTCTCCTTTTCGCTTTGCTTCACTTTTATTTCTTCACTTCTCTTTCGCTTATTCCTCATTTGCTAAGCTTCTGCTTTTCACACTTCAATGCTCAGCCATCCATTCTCCAATTCTCCCACACACAACTCACACACAACTCACACACAACTTATCCATTCAAATCAAAGACCTTCCATTCATCCCATTTCCATCAACCATTCATCATCACTTGCAGCAACCAAACAAATTCTTCCAAAGTCTTCAATTCTTACGCCATCCAATATTCATTATTATGTCTGCGAGAATATAGGCATCTTTTATAGCTACAAGACTAACAAGCAAACCACCAGAAGTGTCATAAGCCGATTCGAATGAAACTTGACATGGAGAATGCTATGGCCCATTG
>JABASD010003611.1:0-19108 GCA_019776165.1 Pogonognathellus flavescens | reverse complement strand
GGACAAAGTTATTGACATGTCCTGAATCTAATTGATCTCAGGAATCCAAATATGCCTTTCGTTTTTCGCTAGGACCCCAACAGACCGCGCATCTCCCTCGTTAGTTCTGTAAAGACTTTTTTATTACGTTGATATAGTGAGTGGTCGTTGTAGTGTGGTGATACGTCTTATAATTTTGGATCCGGAATAAGATACTAGATTTTACTATTTGTAGGATCCTTAACGTGAGTTCGGTTCAGTGTTCAACTCTGTGCACTCTTCGTCTTTTAGTTCATTCTTTTTTGTACTTGAATAGTACACTGCTCTGGTAGTGTGTTCTTTGTAACAATATTTTCTGCGTTTCATTACACACGCGGGTCGTAAAGAGACGCGCTATACATACATTCAGCGCTTGATACTAATATATCAAAGCCTCATTCATACAATGCAACACATTACTACTACTAAACCAGACCAGACCACCACCAGCCCCGGAATAGAGTTCTCAGTTTCTCAGTCGTGTTCATTTTACAACAGACTTGCTGTGGAAAAACTTTTCTCTCATTCTGTTTCTGTTCCATTTCTTGTTTCATATTACATTGTAAAATTTCTGACTACACACCTCTCGTCATTGCAAGAATACATGTGTAGTCAGCAGTAGTTTAGCTCACCTTACATACCCCCATTACCTGAATCACATGAAAACTTTGTACAAAACAGAAAAAACTTTAGTATTTACTACCACTGCATGTGCTACATACATCGCAACCCAGTTTTGCTCCAGCTGACATATTCACAACAGTTTTTAAGTAATAAACCAAGCTTTGTAAAGAATAATAGAGCCTTTACGAGCAAGCATTACATAACTACTTCGTATACAAGGATGAAAAAAATAAACGAGAATCGGAAAATATCTTATCCCTAGATTTCGTTTGCCCATCCCATCAAAAACCAATTTTGCAGAGCTAAGAGAAAACACGACGGTACAATGCAATATATAGAACAGTGAAGGGAAGAAAGACGTTCGTTTTGACTGAAAACCGTTCTTGTTGTGTCTAAGTGTTTTTTGACGTATGTCATCGTGTGCTGCTGTGGTCGTGTTTGTTTCACGTCGGGTGTATTGCTATCTGCAGTAGTGTGTTGGATACGACGAGTGCTATCAGTAGTTGTCTTCGCTTGCTTGGCATGACGAAAACTATGTTGTGTGGGCTGGACGAATTTGTATTGTGAATGTGTGTGCTTTATTGTGTCGTCTATACAGGAAACACACATATATATATAGATTTATGCAATATGAACGGGCGTTTTCTTCTATAGGTGTATAGACTACTACTGCCGTATATTTAGTTGACTTATATGTATAGTCTGTGCTATAAGATTAATTTCTTCACTATTTGTTCTGTTGTACATTGTACATAAAGAGGTAAAGCACACACACACGTTCCATGCCTGTCTGGTTGAGTTTAGTTGAGAAAGGCACGTTTTGCAATACTTTCTCACTAAGAAACTACCATGGTTCTCTTTCTTGATCTTTGTGGATTTTTCTGCAGTGAGGAGAGATAAGTAAACCTTTTCATATGAAGAAAAAAGGTACGAGCAGAAGAAGAAAACAGAGAAATAAAAACAAATTTACGAAACAGTGACTCACAGTGACTCGAAGACAGAGTGTACCTCCAACTGCCAGATATAACAGATATACACGTAGTGTTGGCTCAGGAGCTTAGCACTCTATACATACATTTGCAGGAATGAAATATCTTTCACACATTCGAATTTATACTCAGGACGACGTGTGCGACTTACGTATATAATGCTTCTGGGGTTTATAGTTTTTCAGTAATAAAGTCGGCATTATTGCTTCTTTTGCGTATTTTTCTACGTTCTATTTACCGTTTTTTATTCCCGGCATTATGGATCTTCTCATTTTGAGCATCTTGGTGATAAGCATTTTAGCAGGACTCATTTTGTGTTTGTATTACCTGGGGCTACGGGAATATTGTATGCAAATGACACTAAACAAATCTGAAGATGTAGATCCGATCGAAGTCTCCTGAGAGTTAAATATGTATATATGCTTATTCCGACTGAAGTGATTCCAATCTCTTTTCTTGCTATGTAGATTCGGGTGAGGGAAATTTCTTAATAGTCCGTGTTGATTTTTTGAATTGTTTTGATATAGGTATTTGCTTGATATTTAAGTACCTACTATTAGTAGGTACAATGTACAATCCAGCTCCCTAGAACTCGGAATGTGAATGCGGTAAGAGCAAAATTAGCGCTGCATTATTGTGTGGTTAGGAGTAAACAGATCGTTAGGTGGGAAATGCTGCTGAAATAGTGACTATGGTTTAAATCGCAAATGACTAATGATCCTCACTTGTTATACTCTTGTTAAATGTGACTCATTTGTGCATTTCTTTGTGTATTTTCAGGAGTAGAAAATGTTGGTTCAGAGTTGCTCTAACAGAAACCACTTACAAGCCGAGGCTGTGAAGAATTCTAGTCCTGCTGTGCAAGATAACTCCAGCATTGGCAGAGGGTAATCCACTATTTTATTCATTTATCACGCTAAATGCAATTATGAATAAATTAATCCATAATACTTACGATTAGTCGAAATTAATTTGCAAGAGGTACTACCAGCATCTAGAAAACTAATTTTGACTTACAACTGCTTATGATGTTTTCAGCATCTCCATTCGCGATTTCTCATCTGGACCCAGTGCCAATCAAAATCCAAACTACGAAGCACAAGCCATAGAAAGTGATAGTGCGAATAATAATAGTAGCACCAATCTAAATCTCTGTAATAGTCCAAGTTCCTTATCAATTAGTAGTAGTGGCAGCGGCGGCGTTGCTTGCGGTAATTCTAACTCAAATGCTGCCAGTCTCAGCCATGAAATACTTCCTGTTGACAATCCGATTGTGAGTGAGTTTGATCTCGTAGCAGACATCCCTGTAATTAATAATCCTAGCACACCCTTCAACAACCTTGTCAAAGAAGTACCTCTTTCAATTCCCATATCACAATCTCAATACCCTCTGATTAGCAGTCGTCAGCAGATCCCAGGAAGCAGCAAAGGTTTCAGACCAGCACTGCAACTTCCCATCTCTCATTCACAATCAGGACTCCAGCTGGGAGCAACTTCGGCTTTACATAGTGGCAGTACCTTTAGCAGTAGTAATAACTGTAGCAAAATGTCGGATGCCTACTTATCTGGTGTAAAGCCGGATATGTTGAAAAATAATAATAATAACATGAGACAAGGCCCCATGTCTGCACCGAATACTCCAGAGGCCATGAGAAAGCAACAGCTACAACTTCTCCGCAGTCGGGTAGATCCAATGTCCGCCTCACTACATGCATCCGCTAAGAAAGAAAAGATGGAATTCAATCAAATGATGATGAAAATGAGTGAACGTGAAGGACGACCTTTGTCATACCACGGTCGATCCGCGGCGGGACATGATCAGCGAGATCTTGGGGTTATGGTCAATAAAAGACACGTGGGAAGTTCGTCCACTGTCAGGAGTAGGAAAGAGTCCACTCTTCTCAATAGACGTTCCATGCCAGGACCTTATCTTGAAAATCGTTATCGGGAGAAATTCGGTAAAAAAATCTTGAATAACTTTACATAACGTTACCTCCCTATGTTTTACATGTGTAACACCGCAATTAGCATTTCCACACCCACTGTGTTACTCAGTGGCATTTAAAACGGCTAATTGCAAAATTATCTTAGAAATGCCTTACAACATGAAGTTAAAGCAATGTATGATTTTCTTGCAGATGTTTCTGATCTTGACACGAATCTGCCTAGGATAGACTTGGAAGCGATTGAAAACCATTTGCGCCTGGCACGTGAGGAGGAAAGAAAGGTCTGTGTTTTATTTCTCTTTTTATCATTTCCATCACATTCTTCCATTAGTATTACTCTACTACTGACATTATCATCTTTCCATTGCTCACAAAGATTCCTTTCATTCTGTCAACACAACTTCCTTGCAGTACAACATATCTACCTACACAGTAGAACTTAAGAACAAAGTTAAAGCCGTATCTCCCGCAAGTACGAAGAGTATCAGTATGTATGCCTGTACCGTAATAATAATAACATTATTTACTGACTCTAGCGCTTAGCCTTGCCAACTAGCATTTCTCAGTATCCATTATTTGATACATCTTACTTGCATTTTTAGTATCGCGTAACATCTGTGGAGTTTATTCTCTCTCTGTCACAACTTCGTAAGAAAGTATTGTGTTTTCTTTATTCACAAAGAGACAGTTCCAGGCAGTAGTTCAGTTTCTATATTGCTAGTTTCTGCGATGTGCACTCGAACGAGAATATTCTCTGCGTAACATTATTTAGCATATTCTCCGCATCGAATCCACCTCAAAGAACTTCCTATCACATTTCCAGCAGAGTTTTTCTTATCATTTTTCATGAATGTTCCATCCTGACAATTGTAAGTAGCGAATATCATGGCCAACATTTACATATTAGACAGTTCACATTAGAAATGCTGACTTTATGAAATGCACTCGCACAAAACACAGATCCGCATTTTCCATCTGATTTGCATTTAAACTACATATTAAAGTGGAAGATAAAAACCCATAAACTTACTCGAAGCATGTATTCACAACTAGCGAAGTAAGTACTCCAGACACATACACCAACATAAATACTGAGCGTGCACATAGAAAAGCTCACATACAGACATCACATTCTAGTGCTTCTACAGATTCTGCGAGTATTAATATACTGCCACTACTTCTTCACCAACAATATTCTTAACATGAAAACTAAGTCAGCTTAAGTTTAAGTTATATCTACTGTAGTAGTAGTTCCACCATAATTCTTCGCATGAGTTTCACCAACAAATTCAACCCTCTCTGCTGCTTCATGGTGACTCACAGTTCTCCACTTATGGTTAGTTTTTGTACACAGTTTTATTATGAGAACCAGCCCAGAGAACAATTTAAGGTTTTTGCAGTCTTTTTAATATGAGCAGAATTTCAGGCCTGGTCGAACAAACTGGAGATTTAAACTTCATTTCACTTTGTGCAATCATAAGTGAACAAAGGAAACGTAACGCACACTGTGTGTCTTCGTTAACTTCAACTTGTGTTTATACATTGGAGTTGGAACGAAAGGAGCAATGCAAGTGGAAATGAAGAAGATTTAATTCAAGGCGAATACCCTAGAACTTAATAAGCAAGATCCATGTTGATACGTTTGTCGTATATATAATCTTTCTTCACTATCTGTGAGGTCCCTTGCCTTTTCATTTCTTCTGTGCAGAATCAACCAATGTCTACGCGCTATACGTTACCATTTAGTGCATAAAAATCTACAAGAGACTTCTGCTTTCCTGAATCAATGAGTGCTCTGCACACACTTTGATGAGAGATCGCAAGAGCAATTGGACATAAAGAAGAATTAAGACGAAGATTTACTATATCCGTCTGTATCATACCATTATTATCTTTTTGCAATTACTTCTTGGCTGTGCTCAAACATGAGAGACGACGATGATGATGAAGGTACTCATGATGAATTAGAACAACCATCGGATGGGAACGAATATCCTTTGAGTGGTGTGGTCGGAAAATTATTTGGCTAGTTTTTCCTTCTCTGTAAAAACGAAATCTTTTTTCTTACTACGGATTACACGAAGGATTACCAATTATGATTCACCGAGTACTTTTAAGTACCTAAAGAACACTTCTACCTAACTCTTGTACAAACCTAGTCTTTTGAGAATCTTCAGCAGATGGTTCATATCCTATATAACCACTTTAACTCCAGTAATTGTCCTTTTCAAAAATAAAACGAGTAATAGCATTTTATAGCTCTTTGAAAAGCTTCTCTTGCACAAAAGAACGGTTTATGCCCATGTCTCGAGTTGTAATAATATTTGTAGAATCGTTCGTCTTGTGACAACTTTTCTTAGAGTTGTTTTCATGTAGGAGAGAAAATGAAAGCTGTTTTCTTGTAATAATATAATATTTGTACATTACTCGCGCTCTGTTTTCGCTTCGGTACTTAGGCACCGTCCTTTTAGATAGATTCTATTGAAGATTGTAACGTCATAACTATGCCATGTCATGATTTAAAGGAATTTAGCACTCGCTTTGTGTTGCAGTCGTTTATCCACATAAATGAAAACCAGTGTGACGCTATTTTTACTAAGTTGTGACTTGAATAACATGTTTTGATGTAAGTTGACAGTTATTTATGTACATAATAACAGTGTCTGCGTATAATTTATTTTTGTAGTAAATAGATATATCTGGCACACTAATAATGTCATACTGTGAGCATCTATAGGTAATTGGCTAATCTAAATAGTTCATGCACTTATGCTATCTGTATACTTTAGCTATGTGCCATGTAATGCACAATGCAGAAGCAATACAAACGTCTGCATGCAGAAATGTACACGTAGTTTGACTTAGGACGTTGTGATATTGTGCTAGATTATATTCGTTCAGGTCTATTACTCTTGCATTGAGTTTCCTTCACTCAAGCACGAGAGACTAACAATGAGCATTATGCCAAACCAGAAAAAGACCCATTTTCCTTCATTCTTTCAGCTACGAGTGTTAGTTGTGCTTTGCCACACTTTATATCGTACAAAGAACATATATCTATATGGTAGTCGTTACTCAGCAGAAATGAAGTCAATGTATTATTTCCACTATACCTACTACTGTACATATTTCAACATACCTGCGTGTACTAATGGTGGTGAAGTATGCATTCAACCCAAGTTTTGTACTGAAAAAATGCGATTCCCTTTCAAATAGAAATTTCCCTTTTATTTTACATTCAGATTACTTGTACTATTACAATCTTCAAGTTCCTACTACTACGTATTTGCGTAGGTATTATTAGTATTCCAAGCTCTTTCTGTAAATATGTACAACAAGGTGCCTAGCATGAAGCAGCACATACATGAACAAGACTTGCCGTAGTATTACATTACTACTAGAATCAAATGCAACCACTTTTAAATCACAGATTGATGCTTCAGTTCTTCATTTTACTAGAATAACTGCAGAAATGTGTAGGTATATACCTATACAGATGCTACTCCCACAAATCCTTGTACCTACACACTTCAAGTTTACAAAAACATTGTTAGTTTAACTGCCGAACTTAACGTTCGCTATTGCTGGTAACTCCAATAGATACTACTACGTAGTAGTACTGATATCTTTTGATTGCGGTATCGGTCACGTCCGTATACCAATGCCATATAAAAATCCAAAACCAAACCAGTTAAAATAAATCTACTTCATCTTGCGATTACTCATACTGTACTCATCTAGGAATCAAGTCAAAAACTGACGAACAGCTATGGTTAAGTTGAGAGTTTAATGTGAGCAATAAAATTTGTGGATCACTGTCCGCAGCATTATTCCCAATAGTACATACAGATACTATACAGATACCTATAGCACTCTGACTTGAATTTATATGTTTGATTCTTGGTTGGTTTTGATTTCCACTGCATTGGCAAGAAAGAAGAGAAGTAAATCTATACTACAATACAATACTGCGATCAGATCATTCATCAATCAGTCCGTCCCGTAGCTCATTCATATCACAACACAACCAATGTTTCATTTATTTTCAACTTTTTTCAGAATCGCATTACATTACAATGAAATAGCAAAGCTTGGTGTACACACGAGTGGAAAAAGTAAAGATCGAGTAGCTGAGTTGTTACATTACTTGCCGAACGGATTGTGAAGTGAACAGCAGTGTGTGTGTGTGTTTGAGCAAATACATAATTCATATTGCATACAATATGGAAAAGATCTCGGTGTACCTGGTTGGGTTTGGCTCGTCTTTGCTTTGTTACTCGAATTTCTTGAGTCTGTAGGTTTTCAGGTTGTTTTTTATTCCTTCTTTCTCTGGTTATCTCTTGGGATTCCGCAACGAAACTCAAGTTGAGTTCAGTTGGCTAAAGTGAGACATACAGACTGAGTTGACTTAGTTTGCTGTGTGACTACTATCTCTCTACTCTGTAATGGTAGACTTGAACACAGTGAGCCAAACTAAAGGTTAGTCGAGTGCAACGCAAAGTTTTAAGTTGTGTATCTTATATTGATATACCATAAGACTGAAATGTGATGTAGTTCTACTTGTAGTGTATTTTATTTACACAAGTTATTTTATATACTTACAGTAGAACAGAGTTCTCCAAGTTGGAGGTAGTTGCACATGTACGAGAGTTTCCGTTTGAGATTTTGCTCGCAGTAGAATTTCTATTGATATATACACAGTTTTGCTACACCAAGAAGACTACCTGTATAAACATATTTGTCATTATTTCCAGCAGCAGGGCCAACAAACGGAGATATGTAAAATAGATATTAGTATGTATGCAATATTGTATACTTAAGTTAAACCTCGCTCTGCGCTTACTTGAACTGAACCGTACTGTAGCCGTGGTCGTAGACAATACCAAATGAAGTGAACTTAAACAAAGAATAAGTGATGTAGAAAAGTTTGTGAATTTATTTTATCTGTGTAGTCTACCGACCCAGTTGCTTTTCCTCTGATTTGTCTCCCACTACTACTTACTGCAACCAACTTTACTCGGTTTTATAAAAAAGAAGCACATCAAATTTACATAGCGCCTTGTTTTAATACCCAACGGGTGGCAAACAAAATGTTTCTTCGCTACAATTTGGATCCCAAATATCGACATTACAAGAAGGACTCCAGGTTCATTATGGACCTCTATACGTTTACGTATGACACGAATGAAAATGGAGAGAATGTTCCATATAGTCCAGATTCGGTATGCAATCTTTTACTTTTGTTTTTGTAATACTCTCTACTACTACTACTATCTACTTCTACTACTGTTTATAATACATCTTCACTAACCTGTAAAAAGCTGTCTCATCATGTTATTAAGGGTTATTTTGACATGAAATAAAATATTCTCTTGATGCCTGCCTATAAGGTCACTTCAGATGAAGAAGAGGCACTGGAAGAAAATTCAGAGGTACAAGTACCCTTAGGGTTATTCACATAAACACATTCACCCACTACACACCTTTACTCATTTAATATTCCTTAAAATTTGTACATAAAGTCTAAACGTATACCTAGATTTGTAAATACCATATTTGGGTGTCAGTGTCAGCAATCAATGTAAATTCCCATACCCATCATATGAGTTTCAGAAATCATTTCCATGTACAATATTCTGTATTATGGACTGCCATTACATCGCCATGTCACAAAGACGGTAGTGCTATTAAGGCATCTATTTCGTATCTACATTACACTATATAAAAATGTAGGTTCATATAAAAAGTACTGTATCATCTTCAACAACAATTCTCCTTATCTGGATATTTGGAAATGTAAAAGTAACAGAGTTGGGGATGCTTGGTATTGCATAGTATGGTTATATGATGCTCAACGTTTCCCACCTGGTCATCTTCCTTTCACAATAGGTCTACTCGTTTCACCAAAGCGCTAAATCTTCTCTCTTAAAGAATTGTAAAGAAAACTTGGTTTTGTGATTTAATAGTAAATTTATTGCGGTCAATATATTATCTTTGCACACAGAACTACTAAACGAATTGTTTGTCCTTAAATATTTTCAGTTTGTACTCAAGAATGTTACCAGTTTCACATAAAACACGGAAAGCAATACCAAGCAGTCAATAAATATTTGTTATGCACATAACTTGTGTGTGTGTCTATACGTAGTAAATAATAGTAACAGTAATATTAAACTTTGTAACACAAGACACATCTAATAAGCTACGTTGTTCTTGTAGGTGTTAAATAGAACGGGCTTAATGTGAACTTATTTTATTTTTTCTTACCTCTATTTTATATGTCTTGTGCATTTAATAGGAGCTATAGACAAAATACAAAACTGTGAGCTGTAAGTAAGATTAGGCAGGAGTTTTATCGGAAGAAAGGAATGTGCGTTCGTGTTCAATTATTTGCCAATGTCCCACTTTTGTATTTGGCATAAGAGTTTAGAGTTCCTTTGCGATTAATAAATGGCAGTGTGTGTATATGTACACTTGTAAATTATTCCTAAGCATAAAGGATCAATACAGAACAAGTCCAATGATATGAAAAGCAATTTATTCAACTGCGAATCTGTGATACGAACGAAGTACAAATACTACCAACTGGAGACTTACATTCTGCAACCTATTTAACATAAAACACAAATTATGATGATATAAATATATTCCTCTATCTACATAACTATTATGTGAATTACAAATAGTACCTCAACTGTATAACATTACTGGATATACATAATGTTCAACTTCACTTCGGTTCTCTCTTCACTGAAATCTCAGACTGAAAAGTTAAAAGAAAGTTTAAATGCAAACGTGCGGTCAGCTCCTGTAAGCTCGGAACAAATCCAGCAATTTTCTTCAAGACTGAAAAGCAATGTTGTGGAGAAATCCGTTCTGATTAAAAACAGTGTTGCACAGAATCTCCAATATTTGCTCAATAACACGTCTCTAAATCGACAACAAGACGCTGCTACAAGCAGTCGTAACGGCAATAACCCTAGCAGCACCAAATGCAATACAAAATCTCTACACCGAAAAGATCGACGTAGCCAATATCCCGAAGAGTTTGACTCGGGTTATTTCTCGACTTCAACAAGAGCCAATAGTTACATTCTCCGCTCGAATGCGCCATTAAATTGTGATAAAGGAGTCATACATGGTAAACCTGAAGAAAAGTACCGCTCGCAAGAAAAATTTGCAAGAAATGGCAATAATCCTAATAGAAATGGAAATTGGGACAACGTAAGTAGAGAAAAGCCGCACAGGGACTTCAAAACGAATTACAGAAAAAGTGGAGCGGCTCCTACACTCAAGTGGCCTTTACTACAAAATGGAAATAAAACTTGGATTGCATTTGATCATAGTGTAAACAATTCCGACTCTGACTCTCTTACCGAAGAATCGGACGGTGAAGATATTACGAATCGATTTACACGCGTTGCGGGACTCTCTAAAGCCCAAAGTGATGTCAGAAGGAGTCTCAAAGTAATTACACACAAGTGGAACAGAAAAAATCTGATCACTTTCCTTTGTTTCGAGTCCTTGAATCCTCCCCTTCATAAATTGCTTCATATACAATACTTTTATTACGACAATTCGAGTGCAGGTTTATACACATCTGTAGTATATTATATACTGCGCATAATTTCATACATACACATCTCATTAACATTTAGTGCAATATGCTATGCATATATCAGTATTGAGTCTTGATCTTTGTACGTCCTTTTTCTCTGTAGCATAAAATACAAAACTTCCAAATGCTTAAAAGCATCTACCTCAGTAACTGCATTTTAGAAACGTGATGCAAATTGCATTGTCCTATTTGTACAGGACGTACTGTAGTACTATATCCTTTCGTTTTTAATATGCAGACTGTGACATTTAAAATTAAAGTGAGTAAAACGCTTTTGATGTCACTGTCAGCTTGGGTCGGATGGAAACGCTGGATAGATTAAGACCAAAATTGCTTCTACGTAATTTTAAATGATTATAATATGGACACATGCAGATGTTTCCGTCTACATGGAATTAAATTGTAGTTTTTCCGCAGAATAATAAGGAACCGCTGCAGCAGTGGTATAAATACCTTTTAGTAGTAATACTGCACTACAAGCATTATAAACCAGTAGTCCACATTCTCCACATTCGTTGCATAAAGTGTAATGATTGCTAATAAAACATGGCATGCACTGTGTCTGCGACATGCGAAATAGAATTTTACGTAGATAATCAGCCTTAGGCTCCTCCATGACCTTTAAAATTAGCTTTGAACAGTACTACTACCATTATTATTACCAAGCATACGAATGAAACGCCTAGCCTAATACATTTGCCTTTTATGGCTGCTACAATGTATACTATTATTCGCCAACATGAAATATTACATGAAAGAAGAGTATAAATCCAGATATAGTGAGGTTGAGAGCATTATGACAGTTAAGTACAGATTATAAGTAAAGGTATATGTATATTCATTATTATAATCTTACTAAAGTCATTACAAGTACCTACTGTATAAAATTGTATAAAATAAAGGTTTAAAAGATCGGGTAATCTATTCTGAACTGTCTCTTTGTACAAATGGGGGATGTCGTCCTCCTGTTGGTCGTTCTCGTTGGTATTATTATTATATAAAATGAGATTCCTTAGATATTCTGTATTATTTAAGAACTTTATATCTTAATATCTATATACCTATACTCTTTCTGTCTTTCTACCACTGAAAGTTTTCGAACCTTTTGAGAAAGTGGTGGTAAAACAGATACAATCGTGAATCGGGTGTTCAGTGAGAGAAAAAATGCCCAGCTGAGAGCACCTGCTCTCATCGGGTAACAAAGGAAATGTGAAATTATTTCTTTGCCATGTAATAAACATATAGTGTGATAATCGTTTGGTAATAATAGTAAAGTTGGTGAGTATAAAACACTATTACACTTTAGACACATGCACTTTTTCAAAGTATGATCTTATAATCAATAGATCTTATTTACGATTTTCTTTCCTAGTCCTTGCATATGTTTCCGTACCCGTACCACATGTTCCCACACTTTATCCCTTTTCCTTACATCTGCATGTAGTAGAATATTCATTTTCTATATACCAAGTTATTATACTAATAATCATAATATTAAAGTTCATTATATTGCAGTATTCATACTGTATTGGGATGTAATGTAGGAAAAAGGTTTAATCGTTGTTTATTAATCTTATAACCTAAACAGAGACGATCAGACCGAGAGGAAATTCGCCGACGACTGGCACTCGAGTCGGAGGATTTAAATGATAAGCCTATGGGTCGAAAGCCCAGTTTACATTCCCGTCTGCAATCAAGTAAGTTTCTCAGTTCATTTCAGTCTTCCTCTTCTACTCTAACATGATTTTCCTTATTTTCATTAAAATTGTCTGCTAATTTCACTGTTCTCACTCGTTTTGCCTTGTGGACAGTTCTTTTTAGTATTAGCACAGTTCCTGCTTAGTTCAGTTAGTTAGTTAATTAATCCAACACTCTATTATTACTTAGAAATAGAAATATACTTGTTAGTACTTATTATTAGTTTACGTTATTTGTTCAATTCCTTTTAATTTACGCACTGAACTAATTGACTAGGCATGAATCTTCAAATTTGTTTCATGAACGAAACAGCATCGGACAGTGAGTCACCTAACTCTGACTCTGAAGCGAAGAATCAACAACCTGCTAGTCTTCCCTGCGTTAAGGTTCAAATCTTATCTTGCTTACTATTTTTAATAATTCCTCAAGCTTACTACGTAAATTACGCTAACTTCTACTCTAAAGTTGATAGTGAATGAGATAACCTAACTATAAGAACCCAGAAATAATCTAATCTTTGATAATCACCATCAGGTATGCCTATGCATACCAGACTACTAAATAGCTCAGATTTTCATAAATATTCTCACAGCAATAGGAACGAAGAATAGTAAAGAATGTGCAAAACAATAATATGATAATGTTACTCACTGACTCTACGTACTAAAATTATATAGCTTAGCTACCAGACCAGAGTTAGTATAGTAGTAGGCCTGTGTTGTAATAATAATGATATTTTCCTTACTGCATTAGGATGTTTCTGTACAGAGTGGTACAAATAAATTGTTATATGTTAAGCAATCTTGTGTGCTAGTTTAATCGTTTAGCTGTGTTAACAGGTGGCCTGAATAGACTTTAATAGCAATTTGTATGTACTCACCTTATTATAATTTTAACTGACTCAGTCTTTTCTGTCAAGGCTGTTATTTTTGTTATACTGATTGTAAGTATGAGTAGAGCTTAGGCTGAAGAATAAAAATATTTTCTCTATCAGAAAGCAATTACTAAAATACTTGAATAATTATATACAGTACAGATATTTGAGTGAGTCACACTTCGAGATTATCTTGTATAGGAAAGTAAAATTGTTTTATGTCTAGCCAAGTTGTTCTCTGGTGTAAGTCTACAGTACAGTCATTAAAATTATCAATTTATCACAGCAGGTAAATAGTATAAAGCTAGGTATGCATTAAAACACTAATAAGTTTAATTCTGTAATAGTAATGGGCATTGCATAGTGATTTTACTGGAATCTAAGAAGTTCAGAGTATGCAAATTGAGCAAAGGTGGCTAATGCAGAAATTTTGTATATTGCATTGAATAATTTAGGCTCAATCAGGGGCTGGGAACGACACTAATGGAACTTCTGGACCGACAGAAGATTTCTATGCCAAACAGGCACGACTCCAAGCTGAGGCTCGGCAAGCGCTGTCTCAAGCTAAGGAAATGGCAAGACTGCAAATGGCACAGGTTGGTTTCATCGACTCTTTTACTATATTATTATGTACAGCCGAGCTTTACACAAATAATAATGTCTAAACAACATGTATTTGTTTATATAAAACTTATTGTTAGTCTTATTAGCAATATTAGCATAAAGGCGACACGTAGAGTTAGGGTTAAAGCCTAAAGCTGCATCTGTAAGTAATTTCTGTAGTAGGTAAGCTATATGAAGAAAGAGTATTACAGAGAGAATAATATTTTAGTGATTTATAATAAGCATAAATAATATGCTTTTAGCATCAGTGAACTCCTCTTAGTGTAATGGAACTTAGCAAATGAGGTACAACACAATTTGTATGTCCCTTTGTTGACTTATCATAATTAGTTTTTGTTATCCCAAACAACACGGAAAGTGATGACAGTACTTAATGAGCGGCACGGCTGGATTAGTATCAGCATTAGCGCTAACATTAAATATTCATTTGGATTTATGGAACCATCATCTGCCTTTTTGTTTACTGAGCACCTCACCTCATGCACACTCAGGAGATTTAGTATAAGGAAATGAAAGTAGTACTAACGTTACCGTTTACGTGTGCTCTTACTATGTATAGGTATACGTCTCATTTTTACCAATATTGCTAATGAAAGTAGCTTACCACGATTATAGTAATACCTGACTTGACTAATAAAATAGTATGTTACGATTTCTAGTAATTCAGGTAAGAGGGAAAAGTATAAATTTTTGCATTTACCTATAAGCTGGGTATATAATTAGAAAAAACTGAAACTGAAAGTAATCTAGAAGAATGCCTGAATCTTCTGTCAAAAGTATATAAGTAAAAAATCTATTTGCATACTAATTACAAGAAATGACATTCATTGGATTACTGTTAAGCTATCTTCATTTGCAGCAAATAACGCTGGCTCGTTAGTGGGCTCATTATAATTTTTGTGTTAGAATAACTAGCTTTCACAGCTTAGGTATGTGTAAATAAAGAGCATACATGTACTAAATACTTGTTTAAATACTTTGTGTATGCTTGCTTACATTTTGTATACAACAGCGTAGGTTCGATAGGTGTAATAATTAAGGGAGATGTTGCAAACTTTCTATAACAACATGTTAATCATTTTTGCAGGAGAAAGAATCTCGACTTACTTCACCTATTACCGATATGGTGAGAAATTCATTATGCAAAGTTGGAGTAAATCTGCCTCCTGAAAGGCGAAGAGTCAGCCGCCAACTTCTTACAGAAATGAATGTGGCCCAGCTTCAAGTAATTGTCAATGATCTTCACACACATATCGAAGGTTAGTTATCTTAATGATTTTATTCTTATAGTATGTACAATCATGAATAATCAGTAATAAAACTCATTACTTACCATTTTAAAATTATTCCGAATTTGTATTACAATAATTAAATTGTATATCTATTTCTTTTCAGTATTGAACGAGACATTAGTGTCGATGCTGCTGGAACGCGACGATCTTCATATGGAGCAAGATTCTATGCTTGTAGATATTGAAGACTTGACCAGATACTTGTAAGTGATGAAGTACTTACACCCACAATAGAATATTATACCGACGAAATGAATTTATTTTTAACCGAGATGATTTTTTACATGACACGAATTTTACTTTTCAGAGCTGCCAAAGACAACTCGCCTCACCAATCGTTGCCATTAATCTCTGCAAGCAGAAGTTTACTAGGCAAAAAATAAACTTCTGGAATAAATTGTTACTGTTAAATTATGGCAGAATACAGATATTACATACTATACTTAGATCTTAAAAAGTGTAGCAGTAGTAGCAGAGTACTATTATTGTCAATTATTTGTTTTGTGTTCACGTTTAGATATCAATTAATATACATTATGAGCAAAACCAACGGTAAAAAATTAACGTGAACTGATTCTTAAGTTTTTTAACCAAAATGTAGTTCAGTTTCTTATGCTAACTCACTTCGCATTATGCAGTATGACAATGACATTTACAATTGTAAATTTGCAATGCAACTTTCTCGAAGTTAACTCAATCATTAAGTACTATATTACTAAGACGGATAAAACAGGAATGTCGTAAATAAAATACTTTGAGTTCAAACTACTTTTCTGACGCATGACTTTAATTGCAACTAAAGGAGATAGAATAATTAACTCAAAACTTATTAGATGATTTGATGTACGTAGATATAATAGATAATAATAACATAGGTAGCTGTTGAATTTCAGCTTTCCCAGGCTGAAGCAAAATTATATTTCAAGTAAAAATGGTACACTAATTAACTAAACTAAACTGATATGATAACTCAACGTGTCGCATAAATGTGAATCAAAGTAATAAATATACAAAAGTTACTTACAGATAAAAATGATGTGTAAACTTTATAGCGTAATTAATAAATAAACGTAAAGACCTGCATAGTATATTGTAATTAAATCCATAAACCCCTGTTTTGTAATTGAGATAGGTAGTCTTTTGAAAAATGAAAAGACCACAGTTGCTTACCTTGTATTGTACTATGTAATTAATAAAAAATGTCAACCTTAGGTGAAGTCAAAGTGAACTGCAACTGAAAAAAATAAATGTTGCTAATTGTAAGGCTGCAACACAATATATACATACTATTACATATACACAATGTACATAAACATAAACTACTAGATTACCACAAATTATTTACGTGCGGTCAAAAAACGAAGCTTATTACTTTGTCAGCAACGCAAGTCGCCTATATGCAATTAAATCGCAAACTCCGAATGCATAATATTAACACGTAATATTGTAAAAATCAGACACATTATGCCTATACCTGTCATTAATATTTGCCTTGACAGCATAATATTCCTTTTATACACATCATGTTGCCTACTAAAACTCGTTTAACTATATAGATATTTACATAAAACAATACTCTGCTGATTTACCTTCAAAAAGAGCATCAGCGGAATTATACAATTTACCTGGAAAACAAAATCATGCTTACACTGTTCAATATACGCTATGTACACCTAATATACAATAACGTTCATTCATTTATCTGTATGTATACTAGGCAGGTATAATATATTAGTCTATTTAAACAGTGAACTGTCAAAACTGATCGAACATGTAATTTAAAACAGAAATATCGTGAATGTGATTTTAATGGTGTTGATTATGTCTAAGTTTGTATTAAAGCTAATAATATAATGTGTTTCGTGAACCATTATGTTTTTAAAATCAATAATGTCTATATCTTTACCTTCATATACCTATACATCTACATCTAAAACCCAAACAGACTCATTCATTATTATTATCTCTACTTTTTTAGCACCAATAATATAATCTTCCTATTTCATCCATCAGAACCATTTAACACAAAACTTAGATTATGCATATGTGCACTAAATCAACCACACAGTAACTGCTATATATAGGGAAAGGTAAGCAGGGTCTGAAGTATGAACGGAGTATCTTTACGAATACATAATTTATTTAGTAGTTTAACTTTATTTCTAGTAGGTTAAAGATACGGATTTATTGTAGGGTAAGTACTTAAGCAGCGTTTGGGGTGAAATAAATAAACTGCAGCTCTCATCAACCACATTCTGTCATAATCTCATAATAATCTATACCTCATTTAGTGTATATGCAGATGATCAAAGAAGAATTTATTTACTGATTCGTGACCCCAAGAGAGTTTGCCTTAAGACACAGTAGAATATATATTAAACAAACTATGATGATAAAATAAATATGGTAATTTAAAATATTTATACAACAAATTTAATCAATTTTCAGAACTAAACAAAGGATTTTGCATTAATATGAACCGTGAGCTAATGAGCAGATCCTTTCACTGTAGCTAGCTACGGCTAATATAAATAATATAAACCAACAGACAGAAAGAAAGCGATGCAGATGAGATTCCACAGCCACCCTGCTCCTACATTTAACATAATCATGAATATTAACCATAATTATTATTGTAATTAAATGGTTTACATTTCACATGATTTGTGCATGTTGTCAGTGGGCCGTGTGGTCAATGAATTCTTTCTTATAATATTTTTCACACTACAATTATGATGACGATGCAAGATGCATGGTTGCAAAAATTCATGCACATAATGCGCAATAGATTCGACGACCGTTCTGAAAGAATTGCATCATTGCGCGCATGATTGTAAAACTCACACAAGACAGCCCCCAGCACCGGATTTCACCAATTGGCACTTCGCTAACTTTAACTTCAACGTTTACGAACGACGGACAGACGACAGAAACGAGAGACGACGCAAGCGACGTGTTCAACTTCAACTTTGTGGCTTCATTTTCATCATTCGCCAATCGCCATTACTGATTGAGTGAGTTGCTTCTTCTAGATTGCCACCGACGACCGACCCGTTTTCAGTCTTCATCGAGCTCATTCCAAGTTTCTTCGTTCTGAAGTAAAGTCGCTTACTTTTCTGCCCTGCAATTTTCAAGGAAATTCCGTAGAAAACCAGCCGATAGTGAATCATTTTGTGGTAAGTTTCAATTACTAACCAAGTGTAATTGATTAATTTGCAGTATTTTTATTCATTTTTCTCATTTTTATTCATTTTTCTCAGTTTTATTCATTTTTCATTTATAGTTTTGGGTCAAAGGTGAACTTAACAGCAAATAAAGATGTCTGACAAGCCAGGACGCGGTAGAGCAAAGACTCGCTCAAGATCTACTCCACAAGACTTTTCGTTGGGGTTGGGGGGACAGTCACCGGTAAATAATCACAAATT
>JABASD010003610.1:0-19111 GCA_019776165.1 Pogonognathellus flavescens | reverse complement strand
AGGCGGTAACGCAGAATACATAGGAAGGGTATGGACCGAAATGCCCCACCTGCTAACCATAAGCCCAGCCTTAAAGCAAAATCTAGTGAAAAAATTCTAATTACTAACATCACTTGGTATATATGAGTCATATTTTTCAAAAACTAATTCAAATTCTTAAGTATACTAAATACTGAATACCTATATAAAATGCATTATTAACTAAACTAGTACATACAGCTTATACTTTTTAAAACATTTTTAGGAATTGAGGTATCCCAGTCATCGACTAGTTTATTGTCATCTCTACTTCCTCTATATGATGCAACAAAAGATCTTAATTTGAACTCAAAGGACACATTACAATCGCTGAGACAGGTATGATAATAATATACATAATAATGTTATAATTTCATGTTTATTTTACTGAAATGAGCGAATGCTTATTTTCTTCCGTTCTTGTGTGTTTGCAGGAGTTAGTTCGAAGAGGAACAGTCAAGGTGAGTATTAAACCATCTTAATCCAATCATTAATCATAAAAATAACTATTCAATGTTATATACCTGACTACCTAATATATATCGTTTGTTATTTTTATCCATCAGTATTCAAATCTATAATGTGTATAATAATTTTGTTTGACTTAGGATAAACGGTTTTCGGTAAGAAAATTATTATTTTCATGGTGTAAGAGATTTACTGTATGTATATAAATGCTTACCTATATCTTTTAATAAATAACACATTTATATCAATATGTGCTATTATTTTATTCCGTTACTTTTTTCTTGTAGATACAAAGCGACACATCTTTCTTCAACTTTGAAGTGCGTGACATATCGTCATTTTTAGTTCATCGTTAATTTTGCTAATTCTCTATTTCTACAAGTATTGTGCTTTGCTTCATAAAATCTATGACTAATTTGTTATGTTGTTTACATTTTAGCGGTTACGATATAATGGTGAAATTGAACATAAAATCGACGAAAGTCAATCAATAAACGAATTGAAAGAACTTGCTCTGGAGAAAGCGGTACGAGCTATTGAAGAATTAGATCCCCATGAAAAGATGTGAGTTGATGCTATTATTTTAGTACTCATGATATTGGGGCTCTATATTAAATTTTTAAATACTTTTAATCTTGTAGAATGAAATTGCGTGTCGTGGCTGATCACTTAACGAATAAGCGGAATTACAAGAAAGATATTCTAAAATATGCCGAATTACAAGGACCAATGCGAGTTGATCTCAAGGAAAAACTCAAGCATTATTTTGGATTGTATCTTATTTTGGTATGAAAAACCTTGATGTAAACTAAACTGTTGAAGTTAAGTTAAAGTCCGTTATTCGCACCATTATGTAAATAGGCTAGAAGATTCTTTCGCAGATTAAATAACTGGGGCGCAGTGTTTGTAATCTGGAAGAACCATCTGCGTCAAATTGAGGGAAACTATGGGGTGGATGCGTACCTTTATTTTTCTAAAATCAGGTCTTCCGTTTTCGTAAATATTGTGTGTGTCTTGATATCGTAAGTTGCAAAAATACTGAAGGCACATTTTTTAAGTTATTCTGTTTTTTACCAAATGTACCTCCTACCATTTCAATAATCTTATTGCCATTTTGTGTGAAACGCAGACTCCTTGTGCTTGTGATTCCAGAGATATATGATTCTGGATTTATGGAAACTTACCAAGATATATCACATATTCGTGTTAGAGACATTTTTACAGGAGAAGTAATTTAAATCAGCACAAATTCTTGTGAATCATTAAATTAAAAATTAATAGTGAATTGTGTAAATTATGATTATAGTATTATTGTTTTGCAAGATTAGGGTTACTAAAGGTGTAATGGATTAATTTCGTACAAATTCGATGTATTTTTTTCTTAGGGGCATTTAATGGACAACGGAACAAAATTTTACTATAATAGTTTCGCTCCCACTCCTGGAAAAACATATTTTCAGAGCAATCCATTTCGATTTACTCTTGCCCTTATTTTTATATTTGTTCTCAACGCTTGCTTTGTCGGTTTCAAGTTAGCTACTAACTATTTTCTCATTCAAACAAAAATAATTGTTACATTTTAGAAATACATTTGTGAATGAATATGATATTCATATTTGTGGCTTTTTTAATCAAAGCCAAAGCTACCTGAGCCAAGTAAGCGATAGGTTAGGGTTAGATATAGTTCAACAGATGCTAAAAACATTTTTTCATCGAGTTTTATTTATATTTCAGAGTTTCAAAGTACTACCACTCTTCTCGCCTGGAGTCGAAAATTCCAGGATTGTCCGTTTCCCACTCTTTAGAGCAACTTATTTGTGCATGGGATTTTTCAATATCGACAGAAACGTTTGCAAAATTAAGACGTCAAAATATTGCTAGAGGTCTTCGGGTAAATCACAATGAAAAATATTAAGCGTATATAACACATGTTCCGTTCCAAGTGCACTACTCTAAGTATACTCCACATATAATATTACTAATTAGATTCACAATAAAGAACTACCAAGTTATTTAATTTGTGTGATATTTAATGATTAAAGGCGCAACTGTGTACTACGTGCGAGGTGCGAAAAAATTTGGAGAAAGAACATGCAGAAGATGGTTTGTCGCACCATCGTAAAAAATTTCTTATATGGCTTTTTGAACGGTACGGTCCGAATTGGTCACATTGGATCCTGTTCACATTGATTAACTTGTTTGCTGTCATTTATACTGGTGTCAATGCAACAATCGTGTATTTCTTGAGTCAGTGGAGATTTGGTCTGTTCATGGAGGAATTTCTTGCCACAAAGGAGAAACTCTCAAGTCAATTTCAAGTATCACACAGCGAGGTACAATAATTTTTCAGAACTTGTTCATGTTGCATGGGATTAGGACAGGAGTTGAGGAAGCTATTATTTTATTTTTTATAATTTTGATTATTATTTTTTCGGTTGTTTGAATAATTAAATTAAATGTTTACTTTAATAAAGTTTTGGTCAGATTTTTGTACCGCTGTTTTCCCTTTATACCGCTGCTTGTAAACTTGACTCAGCGATGTAGCCCAACCAAACTTTATTATAATAAGCATTCAATTTAATTATGAAAACAACTAGATTGTACGTACGAGCTATCTCTCCCAGAGGGTAACAATTATGGTTTTGATGGTAATTGTTACCCTCAATCGATTCTTTGATTCGTGATGAATCGATTGGTGCTAATTTAATATTTTCACCTACCACAATTAACGAGCTATTCCCATTTTAAAATCTGGCCAAACTTTAAATTGCCACCATTACCAAAAAGATGTTAAGAACAATCTGATATAATTTTACTACTTTATGAAGCCACAAGTTTAACTGGTGTACTTAGAAATATTTACTTTATTTTAGTTGGCACAAAATGTGGATATTCCAGTCATCTATGTTCTATTGCCGACCTTGTGGAAAGTTATAGCTGGGCAAATGTTTATAATCCTTTGTAGCAGCATGGCACGACATGAGAGGTGGAAGTCCATTCAAACTAAACTTGTCGTCCATTTGAGCAGGTTTGTCCCCCGCTGTGTACGCAGAATTCTCTTTCACATCAATTCGTGTCTACTACTCCTTCCTCTCTTCCGATGCTTCCTAATGAGACATGAGACAGACAGAAATAATTATAGTGCGTAAAAACAAGTGTATTTTCAAAGCAAACATGCACTTTGTTATTATTCAGAGTTGGATTCTTTTGGACAATCGAAACTGTTGTTATGTACCTCTGCATTAAAATCAACACTCCTGTGGTATTGACTTTTCATTTTTACGTGTGGTATTGAAAAAGTATTGAAAAAGCATTTTCACATGTACGTAAATTTTATTTTTCTAGCTCCTCAAAAATAAGCTGTGTTGGGAAACATATTTTGGCGCCGGTCTGGTTTTCGTTTTACTTTATTTTACAATACAATAGTTATTTCCTTCGTTTATTATATCTTTTACCAAAGGCATATCCACTTGTGGGGTCACCCGGTTTCAGCCCACCCCCAGGTTCCGTAAAGGGGCCATTTTTACCTTTGAGCACCCCCCCCCCCCCCCCGGAAACCCATCCAGTCCTCCTTATTTCTGAATCCTTTGTGTGTTTTTAGTTACAGGCCCAAGTTACTATAATTAGTAAATATTTATATAAATGGAAAATTGTTGTATTAATTTCTTTGCAGAATTTTACAGGGTGATTTATCTTCAAGAAGTCGTGTGTTGGCTGTTTACACTTGTTTTCGATCGATATCAAATGCAGAAAAAGTAAGAAGGACAAAATATTATGAAATTCGTTTTTAAATTATGTAAAGCGATTTAATATTTTTACATGTACTATAATTTTCAGATTCAGAGACCCTACGTACATCTTGCCAACTTTTGAGTCTGATCGTTTCACCTTCAATTTAATTTATTTTATTACTTTAGCTTCAATCGCATTCATGTTTTGCCCACTTATCCGTGTAGTTGTTCTCGTTAGACTTCTAATTTCCTTCTATCATGCAAAGGTAAGATTTCAAGATTATGCACAATATTTCACTTGCATTGTATCTTGTTATTTACGAGCATGAATATAAAATATTATTATACCTACTCAACAGTCAATATTTGTAAGAAGTGTTTGTTATACAAGAAATTAACTGATTTTGTAAGTCATCTATATATGTATGATCTGATTTTTAAGAATTGTTCACTAATTAACTAATTATATGTCAAACAGTCAAAAACATAGCCTTAGACAGCGGATTATTGTATGCATTGCTTAAGGTTAAGGGTTATTATAAGCAGTTGAGAGATGAGTAGTGTAATTGCTACCGCACCTTGCGTTATATATATCCGCTAACGACTTACACTATGCGAGTAAGTAGACTTCAGTTTATAATGATAGTAATTAATAAATTATCGTTGTTTTAGTACGTTCTGATGAATTGCTCGAGTACTCCATCGAGTGTTGCCTCAGGATCTCACCAAACTGTTCCGTACTTGATGACGACATGCCTCTGCTACATGATTAGTTCAAGTCTAAATCTGTTTCTCATGTTAAAGTAAGTACTAAAATCTGTACTGAAAACTAATTTCAATTTCAGTGCAATATTAATACATGTAAATACGTCACTAGAATGATCTGAACATATACTTCAGTAATTAAATCTGTTTCTTACGAAGTTTTGCACCATCCAGACATTGTGGACCTTTTGACGGAGAAACTTATATCCAAAGTGCAATAGTAGCGTTTGGCACAATCTGGCGACGAATTTCGATCGTGTTTACATTACCAAGTGTGTCTTACACTTTCATATTTCTTTGCATGTAAGCTGCAGTTTTTCAATGCAATGATCTTTACTCTAATTCATTACTTTCCAGATTCAATAACATAGACTAAGAACAACAAGTAAAGATTTTTATATAATTGGTGTACTTTTTCATTTGTCCGTTATAGAGGCGCCTTCTATACAATGAAATCTTGGGCACAAGCACATCATTTGAAAATGATAAAATTACATGAGCTGTTAACCCTTGAAAAACAAGATCGAGAATTTCTTATGAAAGCAATCTTTAATATTGGTAAAATATCACAATCAAAAAAGTCGTCACAATTCAGTGGTAAAGATGCTGCAGCAGATCTTCGGGAAGCAAAATCTCAGTCTTGTAAAACTATTCTAAAATGGAAAAGAATTGTGAGAATGATAACATTGCTTAATATTGCAACAAGGAGAGAGTTGCCCCACGTGCGTTTTCAAAAGTCGAACTATACTTTACACAGCAAGAAAAATATTCTGGGAAAAAGCAGCAATTTTGTGTCTTTGGAAGGCTTAAAAAAAATAAGTAGTCGCAGAATGACCGATGCCGAAAAGCTGTATCATGCATCAAGGAAATTAGATTGTCCACATCATGGTGAGTCGAGCATTTCTTATTCGTAACAAGTTCTGTTTATAGTAAAAAAAATATTTTTCATTGAAAACTAATATTCTGTATAATCTTTTATAGCCACCTTAGCTCACAAGGCCATCGAAGATTTGATAGAGAAAACTGAACAAAATAAAAAACACAAAAGTCGGCATGTAAATTTAGTCGACGATACTGATGAAAATGCGACGAATTCACTCCTGCACCACACCATGTCAATGATGGTCATTAATGAGTTACAACAAACCAAACCTGAAAAATCTAAAGATTTGTAACAGTAATTTTCGAGGGCAACTTGTGTTTATTAAATCATCTTTTATTAATGATTCAACGATAATAATGTCAATTGAATTGTTCGCCCGTTATTTACAGGCAGAAAGTATTTTAAATTGTGCTTTCTCTGATGAATGTTTCTTCATTTACGGTAATGTCAGTATAGTTACATGTTAATTTAAAAAAAAATAAAACATAATAAATCAGCAGCAGATCACTTTTTTCTCTCCTTGATGTGATTTGGCGACCTGTTTTTATCATTGGGCTTAGGAGCCCAACTCCAAAACTTTTGTCCTTTTCCAAAATTGTTAGCATCCTCAATAGTTTCTGGAAGACTTTGTTTAAATGTTTCTGGAAGCAATGAAGAAGAAATCATTCCCACAGCGGCTACAATACACAAAACAATGTATGGGCCAGCAGTGTGAAATTTCCCCTGAAATTTTCAGTAATTCAGTATTGTTACGATCTCTTACTAAGTAATAAGTTTTGCATTTGCTGTAGAATGACAATTTTCATACAAAATGCGTTAAACTCACCAAGTAGATTATGTATGGACCAAGAATTCCCATTACGGAACTAAAAGTAGAAGCGAACCCTGTTCCAGTGGATCTCAATTGAGTGGGGAAAATCTCTGTACCTTGAAGATACACAACCAGCGAAGTTACAGTAACTGCGAACCTATAGAAATAAAAATTGCAGGGATGTTTACAAAGCATGAACTGGTAGCAACACAACTTACATAGTTCATCATTACTGGAGTAATCGTAGGAGTGTAGCACGTTATTTGTAGGAACGTTTTCTCCGTCTTCGCGATATCTCAAGATCGAATTCACTGAAATTCGTTCTTGAGATATCGAATTAACTTAATTTTTTTAAAGATGTAGGTCTACTTGGAAAATGGGGTGAAAGGGTTCCACTTTTATGACCCATGTTCCCAGTGAAGTAACGTGCACCTAACACGCTACACTCCAGTCACAGTTTCATTTATTAAAATTCCATTACGTACTTTGCAACTAAGGCGGCTATGATGACTACGGTACTTAAGTCTGGATACACAACTGTGACGGCTGCAATGAAGCAGGCGAGTGTGCACATAAGGAAGAAAGAAACTTGTGTCCATCTTCTTCCAGCCCTTTCAACAAGAACTCCTCCCAGCCATCCCGAAGGCAATTCAACAATTGAAAGGAGGAAGTAATTAAGAAATTGATTTCCGGACATATTAGTCGTATTAAGAGTCAATCCGTAGTACATGAGCATATTCATAGACCAAGCTATGCACAACATTATTGTATTTTTGGCCAACCTCTTTTTGGTAAATAATGTCCATACCATTGCGTTCTCTTTCTTCGCTTTTAATTTAGTGTAGAGTCCACTGAGAAGATGCTCCAAATGATTTTCCGAGATTTTATCTCCGTACCCGTTCATTTTGGCAATTCTCATGAGAACTTTCGCTGATTCTCTAGTTCTTCCTACAGTTGCCAACCATCGGGGAGACTCTGGGATCATTTTGTAATAAAGAAAGAGGAAAAGTCCAGGAAAAGACGTCAAAATTCCAAAAAGATACCAACCGCGACATAGCCAAGCCAATAAAGGAATAGCTGAGTTACCCACTACCCAAATCATCCACAAACATGCGTAAACCCATGCTCGGTACTCTGAGTATCAAAAGAATATCCCATGTAACTTTAAACAATTAAATTAACAATTTGAAACGAATTTCGGCAAATAATGCTGAACCTTTGCTACAACTCTCCGCAGCGATCATGCAGGGAGAACTGAACATAACAGGAAAAGCAGTTCCAACGAAAAACATCATTGCCATGTAAGCCCCCATATGTTGTGGCACGAAGAGACTCACTGACCGGAAAAATATGTTCATAAAACAAGTCAAGAAAAATATCGGCTTTCTTCCGAATCTGAAAAAATGAGTTTTTGTGAAAACATTGAATGTATTTGGGGCCTGGCCCTGTACATGAAATAAAAAGAATATTAGCTAATACAACAATCCCAGTACCTGTCTGCAGAAATGCCAAAAACAACGGTTCCTACAATCGAAACCATAAAAGAAAGATAAGTCATCATTAAATACAGCTTTTACCATTTCTCGGAAACAAAGTGCACGAACATTTGCAGTGGATGTGGCAAACAAATAAACTATGCATTAGCTACTAACCCACAGCATTTCCCACAGCACTCCAAGTGAAGGCGTCAGTGGCGTAACTGAGTTTGTCACACACCCAATCATAGTCAGTCGGAATTGTGGAGTCATAATCACTTGTGTCGTATTCCCAGCCGTTTTGACACACTGCGATCTCAGATGCGCTTTCGTCCACGTACATTTGACATTGACTCAGCCGAACAAGGCCATCTGGGCCAACTTCCCTAAAACAGTTCAACTTCATCAGTGATAATAAAATAACCAAACAAAACAAACATCTAATCATGTAATTTTTGCAATAGTATCTGAAAAATAGATCTGTATGTAGGATTGCAACTTAGGGGGGGGGGGTCACATTAGGGGGGGGGGGTCACATATATTCAACGTTTACAATTTATACAGGGTAAAAGAAGTATAGAAGGTATGTATATGTTTTATATTTCCAATCGTTAATTGTCTTTAATGCATGTCCAATAACTAATAACACAATAACACCTAATATATTCAATGTCACGACGAAAAGTTAGATAATTGTTAGATAAAAGATATATACAATGTGGTTCATTGGCTAGGAACCGGACCCAGTACAAGTTTTTATACTGGTTGGACAATTTGTGTCATTTTGATCTTCATCATCAAATAAAAATTTCCCCCCCTGCGATCATGAATATATTTTTAAAGTCAAAATGAATTAATTTTCACTAACTCTGGTATGGTGAGATTCTTCCAATATTCAATGGAAGTGTCATTAGGTCTTCCAGGAACATGGCACCAGTGATCAGGAAGATACAGCATGAAAATCAGGTTCATGACGAAAAACGGCATAATGCAAATAAGTGGACATAGAACACCGTAAAGTAGAACCCGTTGGAATTTTCCTTCCGAACCCACCAGCTCCAGAACGTCATCGAAATCTTGAATATCATCTTCATTGTTTTCATCTATCTTGTAGTCAATCGTAATCGAATAAACGACATTAAGCTTTTTATTCCATAATAATATGCGTGGAAAAGTATTTTTATGACTCATGGGCAGGTGAAAACAATTGTGAATGCAAAGGAATCATTGTTCAACGAACATTGCATAGCATTATAGTTATAGAATAGGGTAGTTGCAGTTAGATTTGCTATTTACTGAATATGGGAACTTTTTATTGATATGAGTATGGCGCTTCTAACATTTTTCATGAAATATTTCGTGAGCAAAATTGCATGGAAAACTGGTAATTATTACCTACCTCTTTTGTATTCTTTAATGGTTCGGATTCATGTGGAAAGCCGTAGTAGTTTGGTTTTCCATTGTCGATGCCGCCGGTACCAGCGGGTTTATTGGTATTGCCTTGATCCTCGTCCATTTAGGTCTCTGTAGATAAGACTGGAAGCCCAGACTGTTGGCAGAGTTGTGCAGGTATGTGAGAACGTGTTTTATATTTTGGTCTCGGCAATAAACGTCTTTCCTGTGGACGAAAAATATTTGAAAACGAAAAATCCTACAATGATAGCAAAAGTTGCACGTGTTTTTGCAGAGGCTACGAATAATGATGGGAAATTGCGAATAGTTGATAATGAAAAAGAAATGTGGCTAAATCGAGTTAAAGTTAATTAGAGCCAAGTGTAGTAATAAATTTGAGTAAAGCTACCTAGAATATATTGAGCCGTGGAACCAGGCCATGCAGCAATGATTATGGAATTTGGATTTGCACATAATCTTACTTAGGCTATACACTTGGTTACGTGATTGATAATTCATATAATATTATCAGGTCTTCCCTTCGTGTGTAGACAAGGCTGTTCTGTCTGTGTACTCATCACCCGATAAAAACTGTACCCACTACAGCTACAATAAGCAATCAGCAAACAAAATAATCAAGGTAGCACAATGCTTTTTATCACACACATAATAATAAAGTTAAACATATTAATTTAATGTACATTCACAAATACACATACAGATAATGCGACATAATATTACAGCTACATGCGCCATGTGTATAGCTACAAAAAATACAAACACGTTTCTATCCACCTGCCTATAGGAAATAAATGATAGGGATGAGAATCAGGTATGGATTAGTAATTGAAAGTAACTTCTTCTAATGAGAAATAAGAAATGCATGTGCAAGGTCGTGTACCGTGTGTGTAACCCCTTTGTGTATGTACAGTGTATGAGTATGAGATATATAATTTCTAAGCTACATTCAGTAAAAAATATTAAATAGATTTACATGTGATCATTCTCAAGTTAGCAAATTATTTTTGTACAACTTTTTCATCTAATGGCTTATAGTGGTTGATTTATGATGCGACTGGTGATTCTCAAGTCGCAGATGTAGGCGACTTGTGCGGAACTTTAGAAAGATCCCCATCAAGACCTGTAACTTTAAACTCTACTCCTCTCACTCCTCTATAAGCTGAAATAATGAAAATACAGGATATAGGTCGGAAACGAAAGTATGTTAGAAAACGTATCTATACTATTGGAACACATAATATTCGCTCGATAACTGTGTACTGGCAGTTTAATGCTGTTTTTATATTGGATATATCTGAAGCACATACACACAGTTGTATAATATCTTAATTGGTTTGATAATTATACAGATAATATGAGTGAATGATATTTTTCTGCAAGAGACACGCATTAAATTTAATGACTGCACATTATTCGCCTACGGTATTAAACAATTTAATTCATTATCGTATTATATAATTCGTTTATTTTCAATCCTCTGTGAGTTTTACGATATTGCGAGATAATGTTATTGAACTTTAACTAATTTTATACACCTACAAGTAGTAAATATAAGATGAGTATGAGATATTGTGCATACCTAATAGCTATATTACTATAGCTGTACTTCATGGATTCTGTAAATAACGTAGTTTACCTAACATTATGTGTTTCTACTGCTGAACTACTTTTTTGTTCTAACACAAACACTGACTGAATGTTTTTGAGAATTAGGTATCAGTTACAGTGTAGATGTAAAAAGGTCACATTTATTAAATACTATATAACAAAAAGACAACAATTCTTGAATATTTTGCATAGGATGTTTTAAGTCTGAGAAGATGTCAGATAGGAGTAAATAAAATGTAGAATACACAGGAACGTGTCTGCTGTGCTGTCTGAAGAAATGATTGATACGAGATCTCATCATGAGACAAGAATCATCATCAATCATTTTCTTGACAGATTTTAAAAATGAGATTGAAAGTTACATTCTTATTCTTATGTTCGTAAATCATAAGTGTGTTGGTTTTTGGTTGTAAATAGTTTTATGCTTTGATAAATCGTAGGAGCAGCTACAAGGTGCTACTCAGTGGTTGTCATGAATGAATAAAGAGCAGGAAATGTTGATTGATCCATCGAGTTATGTCTATCTCTCTATCTGCCCAACTGACACGGGCATCATAATACCCGCATAAAATAGTGTAAGGTTATTTACTCTACATAAATAATTATCTCAGCACTGCAGCTCTGCTTGCATGAATTGTGAACTGGTAACATTTAACAATAGAATTGTGTTGATTTATATAAAATCCATTGAACCCTGACTTTGATGGCTGTTGGTGTTTGAGGAGCCTTTTCTTTGGAAGGCAGAATGACGAGATGAACCCACAGCCGATATTCCTCCCTTTTCCCGATTGTTCTGCTCCTTGTTACCAGAAGAGGACATTCCGCCAGTTCTTACCGGTCCTCCATTTCCTGAAGATTCTAATCGTGTTGTCCACTGATAAGCCAAGTAGAAAAATGGTTCTTCCAGTCCACTACCTTCTTTCTAAAATTAAAACATCCACATCGTTATCTCACTTAAATTCAGCCGACAATTACTGTTATTATCAAGCATCATGTTTATTCATGTGTTTATACAACGCAGCAATTGCCGTTGGGTTTTAATCTACAGCATTACAGATATCTCACAAGATAAGGAGCTCACATGGGACGGGCTTTCGTTTTTTATAAAAAATGGAAGGATAAATCATAACCTTGAGTAATGTTATAAATGAAACCAAAGTACGAGGAAGTACTTTGGTGGAACTGATAGGAATTCATTCTTATAATATTCATTCACAATGAGTTTTCATTCTTAAAATGTCATGGACGTTTGTGATTGCTTGGTGTCATAATATTATACGAAAGTCATGTCATTTGTAAGTTCTTATCGGATTATGTAATGCTGTTCAGGTAACAACGCTAATGAATTATCGTTTTCCCTTTGACTAATAAATACTTGAGCGGTAATCTACAATTTAATATCAGATACTGCAGATACTGTGAGCAAAAATTGGTCTTGTAATTTTTTACTGTGTGTACTTATCGATTGTTTCGGTTATTCTGTGACATTGATAAAATCATTGATAATTGAACAAATCATGATGTTAAAAAGTAAGAATTATCCTTTGGGACATGGTATGTTTGCTATCATTTGTGTCTGAATTGATAAAATAGATTTTGTCACATTGATTCCAACGGAGAATGGACAGTATGGAGTATCTCAGCTTGGAGAATGAATGTCTCCACAATCACCCTAGCTGTCCATACAATTTTACAACTTAATGAGTATTAATATTAAATAAAGCGTCACCTGAAGACATTGGCTAATAAATGATACACAAAAAGTGTATTCTGCTTTAAAAATGTTTTGTAAATAATACTAAGCCTTGGCACAATACCTACAGGCAGATTACTAGCGTGTTTCAATCCACTACTACTGTGGCAATTATCGAATTAGCGATTACTTCTAAAGGCTAGGAATTGTAGGGGATTTCGAGAATACGGGTGAGCACAAGAAGCGAAAGTAATATTATTTGACCACGTACAGCAGAACACTCGAAATACTCAAGGTTATATTGAATTGCAAAGTCCTTGGCCATTTTAGGGCTAATGATTCTCTGTTCTGTCAAATCCATTTTATTTCCAATTAGAACCACGAGCATTTTCTGCTTTTCCGGTGATGACAGCGAACTTTTAGCCAAGTCAAGCCAACGCTGAGCATTCTCCAAACTGGAGGCCGAAGTTAAATCAACCATTACGACAACTCCGTCTATTTTGTCCCACTGAAAACACAAGGTGACAGAAAGTTTTGATGTGAATGTTGGTTTACTCCATTTAGATGAGAATTTTCCGTACGAATAGCGATAGTGGATAAGATTATAGAAATTCAATTACAGTTCTTTATTAGCGTTTGCTTACATATCGAGGGAGAAGATCAAAATAAATATCCTTCCCTGAAGAGTCCATCAACACCAAATTCACACCTTCTTCCATATTATTTGGATTGCTATTGCTGCTGCTACTGCTCCCACCGAAATTAAATGGAGCAGGCATTTTTATATATTTTGCAAAAATATCCACTCCACACGTCTGCAACGTAAATCCATCAAACACTCATCAAGCAAATTAAATACATTCCATATTGAAGTTCAAAACAGAAAATAACACAAAACTATTTTGATCACAATGAGTAAAATGTTATATGCCTAACCTACACACTACAATTAATTACCATTGTATAATTTTTAGAGAATGTATCCGTTTCTGAAGTGAAAACTTTGCACACTGTTGATTTTCCTACGGTAGATTCGCCTTTTTGCAAAAAGATGTAGAAATTAATTTAATATGCCACAAGCAAACATTTAAGTATACGAAGGTTTTTGTCCATTTCAGGAAAAATAATCTGGAATAATTTTCTGGGTTAATTATGAAGAAGTAGCTTACCGACCACGGCAATTTTGACCATGGGAGGTTGTCTATTTCCGAGAGTTTCTCTGATGATTTCTCTTTCCTTGTCTCGATGGCTGGAAGCGTCACCAGCACCACTTGGCTTGACGCTACTCTCCCCCACAATTCTACTGGGATGAGCTGATGCTACGGCGGATGGTGGGATTCCTCCGTTTGATGTGACATTGTAGTAGGGTGGATTGCTGTTGACACTTGACACGACTCCTGTTCCATACGAAGGAGGACCGATGAAAGCCGGACCGTGCCCTGCGGTGGGTTGGGCAGCGTATCCGCCCACATCTCCGCTCATGTTCAAGTCTCGATCTCTCGACTCGCTTCGAACTGATCGTATCAACTGCGGCTGCAGCTGTGGCCCACGACTTGCATTGTGCAAAGGCATGATGTTACTGATCCCATTCCCAATGTTAATGTTGTTCTCCACAGGAACTTCCATTTCCATTCTTTGTCTAATGCCCACTTCCCTTCTAAATAGTCCTCCTCATCAGCTCTCGTGCCAAATATTATTCGGGTCCTTTGTTCAACTATCTCCGTCTAGACAATTCCAACAACTTTAGCCCAGTTCACAAATCCTATACAACAACAACTGCAATCAGCTACGTTAAAAACATTCCGGCGTACATTATTACATGCAAAAACTACATTCGTGTCGTTTCCAACTAATTGTTAGCATTCTGAACCCCACAAATACCTAATAGCCATAGTTAGTAAACTCGGAGAAAGCGACGTATTATAATTATTAGTAAATTCGCATTCGTTTGCCCAAACAGACCTAAACTTAGTAATTGTACATATTCATTGCGTGTTTGTTAACTAAAAGTAGTAAAGTATCTGTACAGCTATACAATACCTAGGTATATATAGGTACGAATTAATACATTATAAAATATTAGATGTATTTGTAATAGGGCATACTAATACAATATTATTGCGTCTACTACTACGATTATCTGCAGGTGTACAAAAACTCAAATGCTGGAAAAAAGACATTTTATATGTAGAGTATCTAGTTATATATGCTACAAAGGTAATATAAGAATAAATGTATGGGTGGTTTTATATGCTTTGTTTAGTCAACCATTATAAAGTTAGTTTGCCGTGTCTTTTGTAATCAATCAATCCTGTATTGACGGTGTTTCTTTAAGTAAAAGAAAATTCTCGCTCTGGACAAAATGAGAGAAGAAATGCTGGTCTCCTAAGTTAAGATACATATAAAATGTTCTCTGTCCTTTATACATATTCTAGAAAAACAATTTTGCTGATAAGCTTACCTGTAATAAATATTTTATTTCGGTTCAGTGTTTCAATTATTCCAAAAAAGCATAAAAGCAGCTCCTGAGTCTCTACCAAAGTCCTTCTCACAATTCTTCTTTAATTAAATTCAACCGTGTTCGGTTTCCTGCCAGTTGAAACAACTTTTCGACCCGAATGCAGCAATACACTACTACTACGACTCCCTATACAACTAACTCTACTCCGGTCTTCCGCTGCTGTCACAGCAGGAAGAACCCCTGGCACCTGTTTGCGCGAGTAACTAAGGATACCACACATGGATACAAACCAAAACACAAAATATTCTTCCAGAGGTATTCGTGTCATCGATTCTACTAATCAAATATTTTATTTACCGCAGAGAAATAGTTTTTATTATAAAATCTGAAGCTGTTGACGATGGAGAGATATGAGCGAAGTGTTGGGGGAGGTGGGACGCGGCAGTTTGGGAGCAGTGAAAGCATTTTGACAGTGAACAACGAAAACAAAAATGGCAGTAGGAGCTTACCCACCAACCTTCCCACAAACTTTTTGTTGTCAATGACGGGAAGAATAGAAAGTGCTCACGACATGTTCGGCATCCATGACATTTATTGTAAATACAATCTTGTCTATGGCAATGATTGGTATATTACATCTGTAAGTGCTCCATGTCAATTTAAACCATTTGCTTTTCCATGGGCTGCGGGTATTCGTAAATCTTAACTACAAACTGAATAGCTTCATTTGCCCTTGATTCTTATTACCACAGGGAATGGAAGAAGGAATTTCACAAATTACCGGAAAAGATGCAGACGGAAATTTTGTTTGGAATTTTCCAATGGAAGTAGCGTTTAAAAGCAGCAATCCTTTCGGATGTAATTGCATCTCCAATACTTTTTGTTTGTTGTTGTAATTGCAGTTCTTAGTAAATTTTAGTTCATCTATTTATCTAATTGTAAACGATATGCCTGATTGATGTTTACATATTGTATGAACGTTTCGTATTATTTACAGGGCCACAAGTAGTTCTTAGTGTGTATGGATCTGATTTTATGGGAAATCACGTTGCTCGAGGATATGGAGCTACTCACATCCCTCTTTGTCACGGATCTTTCTCAAAAACGTTAGAGATGATTTACACAAACTCATTTCTTTATTAAAAATCATTTCGCATAATTTAAAATAATTTTAATGCCAATTTATTCTATATGCTAATACATTAAGCATGTTATTAAAAATGAAATTAATCTTTTCTGATTTTAATTACATTTTAGAGTGCCTTTATTTGTTCCCGAATCGAGTTCTTTCATGCAAAAGATTTCTTCTTGGCTCTTAGGTCGCCAACCCGAATTTGTGGATCCGAAAATTGTGGCTCAAAGTGATGGACGTCAAGGTACATATAGCCGTGCTGGAAATTCCCTCCCAGTATATAATACCTGTGTGAATTAGGAATATGAAATATATTTGTTATTGTAGCTGCTGCACGTTTCTACTGACATGGAAAGAGTTGATCTTGTTTTGCGTGCAATGTGAATGTGACAGAATGTTTCTTTGTTTCATTAGTTGTTCGCGTCCGCTCTAGTGGCTACGTGACAGTCAAGTTTGATGTGGTCATGAAGGATTTTGTAAAACTGGATTACATCTCTTCTCCGCTTCAACACAACGCTCACAATTTCAAGTGAGCAATCCATCTAATGAAAATGTTATACAAGCAAGTGTTCAACTCATTTACATTACAAGGGGAATGTACAAGGGGGAATTGTTAATGTTACATACACGATGAAATTAACTTTGTACTCACAACCTTCATACGATGAAATAGGTTGTCGGTGTATGATTTTATAAATGTGCAATTAGCAACTATAGCATAAGTTTATAAACAAGAGTTTACATTTTAGATTCTAATTGTACATACAGCAAAGATGTTCATTTTTATCATGTAAAATATTAACTTCCATTTATAAATTCTTTGCTGTAATAAAGGTTTGGAGAATTATATTGCTCAAACGCAATTAAAATTATTCTCCAGTTTCACTGTTTTAAATACTGAAGCTACGTTGTTCATTTACACCTTGTGTTGACTGATTTATTGAAGCTATCTGTATGATATTTTTCAAATAAATTCATTTATTGGAAGTTTGAAATGAAGTTGGAATTTTTTGATAAGGCATAAAATGAAGTATAATGAATTCCTTCAATTCAAATAAAAAGAAATGAATTTATTAATGATATTATTAATGATGTGCCAAAATAATGCGCCATGGTAAGTGGGACTTTGTGTGAAGGCCGAGTGCTAATTTCAGTGCCCACTTGCACAGCCAACATCTTGAAAATAGAAAAAAATGTTTTTTGAGATTTTTTAATTATTCCGTTTCAGTTACGGTAAAAAATATACTTTTTAAAGGCATGCAATTTGAGACGAAAGAATTGAGGAAAAACTAGAAGTTATTGTATGCATTTATTTACCTGACATGCCAAAGCATTCATTCAACTTTTTTAAATATTCGTTTTTGTATACATAGGTTATTATAATAATGTAAACCTTTCTGCTTTTATTAGATAGATGTTTGTTGATATATTTTGTCCTTTAATTTAAGCCATAGAAACAATCATTTTGGTATAAGCTGTAAATAAGAATATCCAGATAACGTCGGCCGCATGTTTGAAATCATATTTTTAACACTCTTTCAGTCATGCAAGTATCATAATTAGCTGGCATTACAAAATTCAGGGTTGGTGAACCTTCCCGTAATGGGAATAGGAGGGAAGTAAAACCCTCTTACAAACTTAAGACCAGGAATGGACGGATAGTTGGGGCCGCAGGTGTAACATCCACAAAAGCCCATCAAAATGCCGAGCTGGGAACAGTTTCAAAACCAGCATGTGTTGGATCCCACAGTAGACCCGGATTATGGCCACTGGAACCGAGAACAGTGGAATAATTGGCTTAGAAATCGAATCGGAAATTTCGGCTCTAAACAACTGAACAGTGTGGTCATCGGGAAGCCCGAAGACATTCAGAGGTCTTTTGAGTTACCAACTCATGGGGTATTCCCAACTACAAACCTATCCATGTATCCATATAAATACAATTCAGAGTAAACTATTTCAATTCTTGTCCCTAATTTTTTGATAATTGTTAGTACTCCAAAGCAAATTTCTTCTGGAGCAATGATAGGTTTGAGCTGATGTTCATGACTTTAGTTAAGGGTCGTGATCCTCCCTACGATGTTCAGAGACTCGGACAAATGTATTTCCTCGCATTGATAGATCCCGATCCTAACCGACCTGTTCATTTCCACGGACAATCCAATGACAGAATTGAGTCTGGACAAACGCCAAAGAGTTTTGATGCTAGAAGACTAGACTAAATTTTTAGTGCAAAAGATTCCAATAATAATTGTGAAAATTATTCCGTGAAAACACTCTTGCTTACGGACAATCCATGTAAAACAATCTTTTTGGTGCAATAAACAAACTTACTACCTATCCCTTGTCTTAATCAATATCTTGCAACAATGGCAGTGTAATGACTCATGTAATAAAATTGCAACTAAAAGTATCACTTTCATGACTATGACCAATTACATTTTTCCACACCTAACATAAATCGGACAGCCTATATAAAACTATCCTCTCTGTTAAAATATGGTTATCTCATAACAATGACTTTTATTTGGTAAGTGGTAACAGTAAAACTAACATCAAGCAGTCCTACGGGACCTCACGAGGTAAGACGAGGATACAAACAATGGCATTAGTAATTTTTTTAACCAAACAAAAGCATAAACAACACCAAAAG